>QANT01000427.1:0-13391 GCA_003254885.1 Purshia tridentata
ACCTAATGTGTATGAACTTGTTAATTTTAGGCTAAGTTAAATATCTAAAGTTTTTTTTTAAGTTGTGCTTAATATTCAAGTAATAAACACAAAAAAGAAGCTAAAAATGCCTAAAAACCCGTTTGGGCCTAGCTCGACCCGGCCTAAAAGCCCGCAAGACCCAAGTCCGATGGGCGGCCCGGCCCGGCCCATTGCCGACCCCTAGGTGAGAATTCATATTGATTTAAATTAAAACAAAAGACCTTAAAGCTAAAAATGCCTAAAAACCCGTTTGGGCCTAGTTCGACCCGGCCCAAAAGCCCGCAAGACCCAAGTCCGATGGCCAGGCCTTGGGCTTGTGTATTTAAGCCCAAGCCCGGCCCGGCCCGAAAATTCTATTGGGCTCCTCTTATCCAAGCCCGAGCCCGAAAAATTAGGATCGGGCTAGCCCGGCCCGGCCCATTGCCGACCCCTAGGTGAAAATTCATATTGATTTAAATTAAAACAAAAGACCTTGAAATGGAAAATAACTAAAATACGGTGTGGGTGAGGTTGATAACTGACAATGGTTCGTACTACAAATCTAACCAAGCTTTGAATCCAAGCATTCCATTTTCGGCAAACGAAAAGTAAATAAATGAAGAAATAACTGAACAATAAATAAGTCTAAGGGGATAAATGTTTTATCCAGATGGTAATGACTAAGATATAAAAACATAATTGAGTTTTTAGTACTTAAAAGGAAAAAGGAAATGGGGAAAAGACTAGTCAAATGAGTAAATAAACTGCATTAATCATAAAAAGATCGAGATAGATAGAAATAGTCACTTGATACTATTCAATACTCATATCTTGTACAAGAAAAGTAATAAAATAACGTTGAACATGAAAGAGGATAAACAACAATACACTTTTGGAATGGCAAAGTCTACCTAGGGAACAAATATTGAAAAGAGAGAGCTGAAAAATTTGAGTCTTCATAAAGAATATCGCCTATTTGAGATCTAGGTTTTTTGGGAGTTGTTGATGATCTTTTTCTTTGCTCATAAGTGTGCTCTTTATAGTACTTTCCAAGGTTTAGGGTTTTAGGGTCCTTTTCTAATTGCCTTATACATGTAGGGCCCTTTGTGATTCTCTTTCTTGCCCTACCAAACTTTGTACCTCTGCCAGCTGCCTTGCTGCCACGTTTGTCATTTTGACAATTGCCTTGTATTTCACTTTTGAGACCTTGCCCCCTGAATGACATCATGATTATGCCTTTTGTCTCCTAGCCATCTTCGACCCAAAAATGCTATGAAGCTTGTTACTGTCAGGTTTTATACTTAGCTATAATGACTGGTGTGATACCTACTTCAATTTGTTCTTATGTTGTGGCCTAAGTTGAGTCGTCTTGGTCGTAATGTTAATATTGACTAAGGCTATGTTGTGATTTCATCCACGTGTCAAGGATGGGGTAGTGACACCAGGCACCTTTTAGAGCTATGTCTAACAATCACTAATTTACCTTTTATTTTATTTTATTGGATAAGGGTAAATTGAGCTACAAACTTTTTTCGACATTGGAAAAACAAATATCCATAAATCAAGATTACATATGAATGCTTTATGGCATGTTTATTATACTCACAAGATGAAATTATTTGCACAGGCCATGTATCAAGAATTAGAGGACTTAGACCAGGAAATGTTAGATGCTCTCAATAGAATGGAAGTTCGAAATAAGGCCGTGGCTAGGTCATATGATAAGAAGACAAAATATAAGTGTTTTCATGAAAGGCAGTTAGTCTAGAGGACCGTGAGGCGGGTTGGAAAGAAAAATTCAAGGTTTGGAAAATGGTCACCTACTTGGGAAGTCCATTTGTTGTGCATAGTGTTGGGTAAAGGAGCTTAGATGTTAAGAGACCGAGATGGGGAAGTGCATGGAAAACCCATAAATGGTATATACCTAAAGAGGTTTTACCCAGAAATGGAAGAGTAATCAAAAGATGTTTTTCATTTTCATTTAATGATTACAAATGTTTCTCGGCCAAAAGTTTTGGCTAGACAATATGAAACTCTTGGTCATTTAAGGTCGAGACAAAAAGAAATAATAAAAATTCTAGTAAAACTTTGAGCCAACAAGAGCCCTAAAGTCATTCCAGGCTAGGTCACCTTTGGCCATTTCCGGTTGTAAGCCAAACATCTCTTGGCGAAATTTCTTGCAGACCGGCCAAAGTGTAGAGTACTTCTGGATGGCTGCATGCCGGTCACGATAAGCTCTTTGGAGGGTATGGTTGAGATTGGCTTCGCGCTCATGAAGTTGGGGAAGCCGAGCCTGCAAACGGGTGATCTCAGTTTACATACGCTGGATTTCATTTTCAGAATGAATGATCTTTGATTGCACTTTGCTTAACCCAAGCTCTTGGCCTTAGATGGCCTTCCCAACAGTTGGCGCATTGGTCATGAATTACCATTCGGCTGTAGATCCTTCACTTCAGGAGGCTAAGGCTTGGTTATATGGCTTATGAAGCGCTTCCACCTCACCTTGTTTGGCTCTAATCTCTGCCACTTCTTCGGCCAAAAAGATATCTGCTCTCAGCAGGGCCTCAAGGTGAAGGATGAAATTCTTAAAGACTTCATCATCCAAAAGGAAGCTGAAGGTCATTGAGAGTATTTCTCTCACTTCTCGAAGGGCAGCATAGACCTCGGTCGGAGAATCCATTTATAGAGAGAGATTGGCCATGGCTTGCGACCGAAGTTCACTTACTTGAGTAGCATCCAACAGGTATTCCTATGAGAAAAAGGAAGTTTAGTTGAAAAGAAAACAAGAACCAGTCTAAAGATAAGACTAACTAAACGCAAAAATTAACTTACATCTTCGCTAGCAAAGGCTACCTGATCTCCATGGCTGTCATCGTGGCCGAGGGTTTGTTTCTTTGCTGGGGCATGCAGTTGTGGGTACCTTTGGATTTCTACTGTTGATGCCTTATCTGCCATTTGATTGATCATCCATGTTTTTACTTTTGTAAATTTAAAGCGAATTAAGTTGACCAATAATCGCGCAATCCATAATCATCTTCTTCCTCCTTATTACTGATTAAAAGAAACCCAAATACTGGACAAAGAAAAATCCGAAACACGAAATCCCAACCCTCATGTGTGAGGAAGAGAATTTTAAAGAGAGAGGGAGAGGAAGACAAAGATAAATAAAGAAAGAAAAGGAAGAAAAAAATAAAAAATATCACAATAAGCCAATAAATAAAAGGACGTAATAAAAAAAATACGTAATTGGAATTGGAGTCATAGTTCTTAAAAAAATACGACAAATACGAAAATGTTTGTTGATTACAATAAAAGCCCCAACTTTAAGCACCCTAGGTCCCTAACTAACTACTCCTCGGCCTTCGTTGGTGCTTCCACTGCCGCTGGTTGAGCAGTTGCTGGAGGCTCCCTTATTATGATTAACCAAAATGGGTTTGCCTCCTCCTAAGCTTGCTTCTTCTTCTTCTTGACGGCCATGTTTGTACGATGTTTTTCAACTTTTTATTACTTTTTTGCTTTGGCTTGAAATTTCAACTCGTAATGGCCATAGTTTTAGCTGAAATTAAAGTTTAAATATTAATTTTGTTATTAAAAAAAAAATGAAACTTCCATAGAGTATATTGTTGAGTGCTCAATTTACATTATTTTTGGATACTCACTCTCTAACTTAGAGTGCAATAACTCAGCATTTTTGTGATTTGTTATTAAAAAAAAAAAAGAAACTTCCATAGAGTATATTGTTGAGTGCTCAATTTACATTATTTTTGGATACTCACTTTCTAACTTAGAGTGCAATAACTCAGCATTTTTGTGTCTTTTGCTTTAGTTTTGTATTTTGTAAGTAAAATGAAGTATTGATGGAGAAAGAAGCTAAAAGAGTTCTAATTGGGAACATTTCCTAGACAAACTAGGAAAAGTGCTGGTCAAACTACAAAATCTAACCCTAGTAGGAAATGAGTTCTAATCAGGAATAATGATGGGCAAAATGGTTAAAATGAAATCCAAATTGGATAAGGAATCCTACCTCTACAAAGAATCTTAGGTGGACTAGGAGAAGTTTGTCAAATTTAACTTATAAGTGAAAGGTTCTAGAAGCTTCTACAAATAATTGGGTCTCAAAATAAGCAAGTATTAAAGATGAGGTTAAGTGAGCATGTAAAAGGGCTAAGGCAAGTAAGGAAGGATTTATTACAACTGTAAATATATTTATTACAAATGGGTCGTTTAGAATAATATTACGCATAATAAAGTTTGTTACGGTGCTACAAAAACCCTAATCCTAATTGTTAGGGCAGCCACAAGTTATTCATTAGAAAGAAAAGCAAGCCTCCACCTCCTCTCCACTATATAAGGACCTCTCTACCTTATTATTTAAAATAAAAAATTCTACACATCTTCACACAAAAAGAGAGAGCATTCAAATTTAAGAGAAAGAAGAGGGAGTCGCATGAAGCAAAGCCCTAGGTCTTAGGCGTAACCTTTTTAGCTGACTGCCTTAGCCTTAGCCGCCGCTTCCCTTTTAGTTTTTCTTCTTTTGTTTTCTTTAGTTATGTGTTTAGTTTGTTCTTACTTTCCTTATGGATTCAATGCTAATTATTTATATGATGAAAGTTGGTTATTTTAATTTATGTCTTATGTTTTAAGTTTATTATTGCTTTGCTAAATTGGATGATGGAACCCTAATTTTGAGCTATGCAATAGTGACTTGTGATTTATTTTGACGCATGTAATAAGAAAACTCTATTATCTGTTTAATTGGTTGCATTAGTTGTAGATTATCTTTGACTGGCCACCTTAGGGATAAAAGCTTCTAATGATATTATAAAATTAAATAAGCTTGAAAAGATGATAATTTCAGAAGTAAAAAATAACAATTTATGAAGGGTTATGCTAATAGTGTTCATTGCGGTGGATATTTGGTATATGTGTTTGACATTTTCACAAATCTTCATGACTTTTGCATGGATGATTGCCCTAGTTTATCTAGGAAGATGCTAGTTAACTTGCTAGGGAAGGCCAAGAAGCTCCTAGTATATGCAGAAGGAGGATATAATGCTGAAAGGGAATAGACAAAGCTTTCGGTAGTTAGACTTTATTACATGTGTGCATCATATTAGATTGTTTGGTTTGTATTTCTATAAATTGGTGGTGGATTCTGAATTCTTAGCATTACAATGGTGTTACTATTTTTATTTAGGTTTTTCAATTTGATCTAAACCCCCTATCCGTGTGTGTATTTGTGTTTCTATATATCAAGTTGAGTTGTATTATATCCAAGAAGTTATCAAATTTAGCCAATATATTAGATCACTATCTTTTATCTTCAGGATAACTAAACTTGGTTCTGAAAATGTTTTTAGACAAAAGATTTCGAATCTTGTTCTTGAATATTCAAAATTTATATATAATTATACGTTATCAATTTGGAAAATTGATTGACAAATTTTCTCAAATTGTTATAAATTTTTATTTATAATTTATTCGCAATAGAACGAATCTTTGCAGCAAAGGCTTCGTAAGAGCGAGATCGACCCTAAGGAAATATTGATAAAATGGATGCACATAATATAGACTTTGAAGTTCACTATACTAAAAATATAACTAAAATAAGGCTAGGAATTTACATGCAAGAATTTAATGAAAATAAAAGAGTAAGAATTTAAAATCTAGAGAGTAAAAATGTCAATCTTGGGTTTGGAACTTGAACAAAGGTATATCAACCAATATTAAGGTTCCACACTACCATAACTATTTTTCTAGTAATTTTCTTGGTAATTTCCTACAAAAGAGGGCACTTAAGAGTCAACTTGATGCCCTAATCCAAAGATATTTATGATATATGCTCTAAAATTAATTATTTGTACGGTAGATCCTGTTCTTACTTAGAAAATACAAATTCTAAGCAACTCAAGTGAACCAAAGACTAAGGAATAACTAGAGTTACCCATGATATATTACATCATGGGTGAAAGATAATTATTTTCTCATTTTATAAACAAGATCCAAGGCTTGTAAGAAATCTACTTGATAATATTCATGCTGGTGTTTCCGCCTCACCTTGGTAAAGAGGGTTTAGTGACCACCTATGGATTTAGAAATAAAATAAAAGGAAGTTGAGAAATAAAATAACATTTAAACTAAGAGCAAAATAAAATAATAACTCATAAGCATAAAAATAAATAAGAGAGAAGGGAGATGAGAGACATAAGAGTAAACTAAAATACTCATATTATAAAATAAAATATAGAAATTAAGGTAATCGCATGAGTGGCTGCAAGGAAGGTTAATCGAAAATTGCGGCTGGCTTTCTTTCTTTCTTTTGTGATCGTTCGGCTTCCATTATTTGGGCTACTGATGGTGTATGGGCCGGTGCAAGACGGAAGCAATGGGTTGGTAGCTTAGGCTTCTTTTATTTTTTCATTTTCTTCATACTTTTGGGCTTTCTCTCAATTTTAAAGCCTACACAAATTAAAATAAACTAATTATTATAAATCTAATCTATAAACAAGAACCTAATAAAATCTAAGAAATAAGGCAAAAACTAATACACCCCACTAATTAATTAAATAATTAAAATAGCACTTAAAATCAAGAAAATGCTAAAAGGTAAGAACTAGAATGCATAATTTAGAAGTTAAATAAATGTAATAAAATGAACTCAACAAAATAACATACAATATTGGCATAGCTGTGAAGCTGCAAGGAACGCTTGTTAAATTTGAATTCTCTAATGACCTAAAAAGATTTAAGGACAATCAGATGGTCTATGATGGCAGTTTTATTTTACATTCGAAGTGAGTTATCCGTGATTGGAAAAAGTTGAATGATGAGAAGGGCAATATTTTCAGTAATTCAAAAAATATGATGATGCATCTAGTGATTAAAATGTCTACCTTTTCTTTTCAAAACCGATATAAAGTTGAAGGATTTTGTAAGTGAAAAAAGTGATTGCGAACTATTATTCAAGACTGGTAGTGGCTTTGTAAAAGCTTTTACCCATGTTCTTTTTATCTTCATACCAATTTTTTCCACAATAACATGGTCAAGAGCTTTTACAACACCACTAGCAATCCTACGTAGTACTTCGCGATCTCATTTCTTACTTACAAAATCCTTCAACTTTATGATCTATTTTGAAAAGGAAAGACCCATGTTCTTTTGACCTTCATTCCATTTTTTATCCATAATAACATGGTCAAGAGCTTTTACAACACCACTAGCAATCCATCCTAAATAATAATTTGCGATCTCTTTTCTCACTTACAAAACCTTCAACTTTAGGATTCGATTTTGAAAAGAAAAGGTAGACATCTAAATCATTAGATGCATCAACATATTTTTCAAATATACTAAAAATATTGCCTTTTTCATCATTCAACTTTTTCCAATTATCGACAACTCCTTCTGGATGTAAAACAAACTAGCCATCATAGACCATTTGATTGTCCTTTAATCTTTTTAGGACATTAGAAGATTCAAATTTAACAAACTTTTTTTTTGGCCTCACAGCTATGCCAGTATTATATGTTATGTGAGAAATTTGTCCATCAATTTTCCAAATTAATAACGTGTAATCATGAATTTTAAATTTTAACAAGACTTGAAATCTTTGGTCTAAAAACATTTTCAGAGCCCATTTTAGTTATCTTGAAGATAAAAGACAAAGACAGTAATCTAGCATATATTAGCTCAATTTGAAGCAAATTATGCGAAATTTTACTAAGAGATCGAAAATTCCAATGGTATAACATCAAAAACCAAGTGATGTATCATGTGGTTTTGGAAACATTATTAAAAACAATACCAAGCAAGATAAACCATGGAATAAGTCAGAGAAAATCTCAATGACTCAATAGACCCGATTCAAAATCACAAAGCACTAAAGTGAAACAAGAGTGGAGGAAGAAGATGACTGGAGTATGAGCTTACCGGTGCAAGGTTTCCTGCGGCATGGCCGATATCATTTGCAAGAGATAAGGGCCAGTGAGACTGAAGGAAGATATTTCTGGAGCAGCGATCAAGGTGGAAAGTGATTTTGGCGATGCCCTAGAGATGAGAAGGAGGCAAAATATACTAGAATGATACCCAACTTTCAATCTCAACCCTTAAATCATATTTGATGGCTAAGATGTTGCCATATCAAAAAATTCTCTTTTTCCATAGAATAATATTGAAAGATTAAAAACAAAAATAAAAAACCCATCCACACACCCCACCCTTTGCCACTGCCACGGCCATCGGCCACCTCCCTTCCCTAGTTTTCTCCAGACCACCCTCCCCACCTCCTCTCCCATTCCATGTCACCATCGGCCGTCCCAGCTCTCCCACCACACCCATCTCCACCATAGAAACCATAATCCTACTAAAACAATCAAAGGGCATGGATACAAAACTGCATCATCAAATCTACAAAGATCAAAGCTTACCTTTTTACTCAAAATCCCATCTAGGTCTTATCAAAATGGCACAACCAAAAACAATCAATTTCAAAGAATTGAAAAATTGCAAAGAATAAAGAAAAACCAGCTACTGAAGCCACCTCCCACTCCAAGAAGTTATCAGAGTATTTGCTAGTGGTACACCCTCGTCATGTGCACCAGATCTCTATCATTGTCTCCCAACCCCGTTCACCTCTCTGTTAACCTGATCCAAATCTCAATCAAAACCTTTGAATACAAACTTAGATTAGTCCTCAACCTCTTAAAGTACACCAAAAAATATCAATCCATCTCACAACTCAAAGCTTCTCCCCAAACTTCCTTTTGGGTGGTAGTAATACACCTCCTCATTCTCTGAAGTGTCTTTCTCCCCTTTTGCTAGTGTTAAAGTTAATTGTGACGGCGCTTTTCCAGGTGGTGATTTGGCTATTAATGCTGGTGGTGTGTTGCGTGATCATGATAGTGATTGGTTAGGTGGTTTCGCTGCCGTTTAGGGGTTGAGTGATGCTGAATTGTGGGGTCTGTTTCATGGTTAAGCTTGACTTGGGATTTGGGGGGTTCTGATGTTTGGGTTGAGTTTGATTCTCTATGTGCTATTGAGATGGTTTTTCATGATGTAATAACCTAGTTTTTATTAAACAAAACTTATGCTTACTATTAATTGTGTTTTGGTTTTAATTTTGATATTATGTTCTGTTTATTTATTTGATTTATTCATTTAATTATATATATATTTAATTTGTAAGCCTAGCCAACTTCTACAAAGCATTACAGTTTTCTTTTAAACCTTTATAATTTGTTTAGTGTTTTGTGTGTGTGTGTTAGTAAGTCTGTAGGTGAGGCGTGTGGTTATGGCGGTGTGTGTGTTTATGTGGTGGTGGGTGTGCGGTGTGTGGTTGTGTGTTTAGTCAAAAAGCTAGATAACACCATTTAGAAAACCCAGCAACTGATCTAGCAACTCAGGTACACAAGGGAAGAAGAGATAAGCTTCTCCTGCCTTGTTCTTAGTGAATTTCGAATTTAATTTAGTTTATTGCTTTAGTTAGGTTGTTCAAGCACGAGAGACTTGGGATTTAAAGGTTGGAAATGTTGATTTTCGGATTTGGGGTGTGGAGAGTAAATTGGAAAATTTTGGGTTTGTGGTTTAATTTGGGTTATGGTGAATTCTTCTATTTTAAGTGATAGTTGATCATTTCCCAGCCTTAAGAACCTATTTGGGTGGTAAAAATTGAAAGGGGATGAGTTTGAAGAAATCTGAAAATTTCTGGAAAATTGGACAGTTTCGAGTACCCTAATTTGGGCTCAAATATCTAAGATCTAATCGTTGGATTTAAGTAAAATTTATATGGTTTTTAAAGAGAAGATGCAGAGCTTTCCAACAAGTATAAAATTGTAAAAATCGGAGGTTGTTTGATAGGTTAAACTAAGACCCAAAGTTAAGAAAACAGTAGGAAAGTTGCAGAAAACATGGGAAATTAATGAAGTAGACGATGAACAGTACCAGCTAACCACCCCCACACGCACCGCAGGCGCGTGGTGGCACATGTGGTGGTTTTCGGCGGCCTCCGTTGCTGGGAAAAGGTCCCTCCCTAATCCATTTTCGATTTTGAGTCTGTTGGTGGGCTCCGTTTTGCAATCTGAGACCCCAAACTTAGAGAAGTGCACTACACACACTAGTATTAGAGAGTGAGCAACTTTCGTCTTTATTTAATTGTGGTTTTCTTGTACGGGATTAGAATTGGACAACACCGGGAAGCACAGGACAATTTAAGATTTCTTCTCGAATGGACATGTGAGGTTGGGTTGAGCTCTGGAAACCAGGTAGAGGGATTTGGGGAACCTTGATGTGTGATTTGGTTGCATTGAATCTTTGTTGAGAAATAATGCGTACGTGCTATTATGTGAATTACATGGCTATTTGAATTACCTGATTATAATGTGAATTCGATAATTATATATATAAATAAATATGTGCATTTATCTAAACGTGCATGTATTTGAACATGAATTATGATTCATTGAGAATGGAGCTTTGGTGAGTGGGGATTGAGATTTAAATTCTGTTATTTAAATTTGTAGTGTGCGCTAGGAGAGAAGCCCCTTCAGCTGTGGTTGACAAAATGATCTAAACCCCAAGGAGCATTGGGACCTTTCGTTGCCATCGAAGTTAGAATGTCTTGCACTTTAGCTGTGGTTAAAGTGAAGACTATTGAAATGTTACTTATATTTCAATATGCATAGTACTATTAACTTATATTATGGAGTGATCGGGACCACAGCGGTAAAATACATGGTATGGGACATGCGGTCTGATTGTTCTATAATTGAGTTAACAGCTATTCATATTATGGGATTTAAACCGAGGAATTGTTGCATAACATCCATGAATTAATAGTATTATTATATTATATATTTTTCATAGCATGTTGTATGTTTTTCATTAAAACTTTAATTTGATCAATTCTGTTTGTTAAGGCCTTGTGTTCTTACTGAGCCGTTGGTTTGAGCTCACCCCCTTGTAGACTTTGCAGGTATTTAATCGAGAGTTAGTACAGAGTCGATTAGAAGAAGTCTTTGGAATTAAGCGTAAATCGAAGCTTGATTTAGAGAGATGTAGAGGACAAAAAGTACAGTTGATTTTGTAAATTAAGCTTGAATTCATTTGTAATAAGAAGCTTACTTTTATTTATTTTATTTTTTCCATGTCACATTCTGCTTATTCTATAATTAGAGTGTGATTCACTTCTTAATCCGAGATTTACCCTTTAATCCCGGGTTGGGGCGTGACACATGATCAAGGAGTTAAATTTCAAAATTTTAGCGAAATTTTCGATTTTTCAAGGTATGGAAATTTTAGCACATACCCAATCAGTTTTTGGGGAAATTGTGATTATTTCGCTGAAATTAACCAAATTTCGATGGAAATTTCAAGCAAGGCCGCGTTGAATTTGGGTAAAATTTCGGTGAATTTTTTCAAATTTTTAGTGAATTTTTGGCCTCAGTTTTCAAATTCTTGGTTGTTTTCTACTTTTAATCACAAAAAGAGATGGAAGAGGAGGAAAGGAAAGTTGCTGGGTGGTTTTCACCCCTTAGTTCGCCGGCCACCATATTGGATTGAGAGGATCCAAGAGAGAAAGAGAAGTGAGGTCAAGGAGATGGAGACAAGGGAGAGAAAAGATAATATTTTGTGAGAGCCTGAGATGGCTGATGGAGAAAGAGAGAGGAGGGGGAATTGAAAACCATAGATAAAGAAAGAAGGAAGAAAACAATCTGAGGGAGGGGGTCTGCGGAAAGAGAAGGGAATTGTGTTGCGGCCGCTGCCCCGAGGGGGGGGGGAATGGTCCCTTTACACTTGTGGAAGATAATGGAGAATATACATATGTAGAAAAAAATTTAATAATGGGTTTTTTAAGTTGGATTTAAATCAAGGAGTGAAATTTTAATGACTCTCTTATTGACACTTTGGGAAAAGTAAAAAGAAAAAAATGATTAAAACAAGGAAAAGTGTAGAAAGAAAAAAAAAATTGAAAAACAAGAGAAAAATGTAGAAAAAATTTGATGATGGGTTTTTTAAGTATTTCTTAAAAGATGATTTTAAAATTGGGCTTGATGGGCTTTCCAAGTTTTTTGTAAAAAACTTGAAGAAAAAATCGAGATAAGGAAAGCAAGATGAATTTATTAGTAGAAGATGATTTTTAAATTGGGCTTGATGGGCTTTCCAAGTTTTTTGTAAAAAACTTGAAGAAAAAAGAGAGGCTTTTCCGAGACAAGGAGAAGCAAGAAGAAAAGACTTTTTCGAGATAAGGAAAGCAAGATGAATTTATTAGTAGGTCCAGATATGATTTGTCGATCATCGTTTCTTATCAAGATGGAAGTTGGCCACTATTGTGGGTTTAGAACTGAGGTCAATAACTGGACAATAGTAGATCATCACTATCGTGACTTAGTGATCGAAGTAAAATATATCACTGTTGCTAGGTTTAGATGATGTCGATCGCAAAGATTTAAAAAAATACTCTTCAAGCTAAACATTTGAGATACCTATATCCATACAAATTATAGAGTATGGACAAATCATGAAAATTATGCAAATTATGCCCTCTTAATATTAATGTAATACAAATTTACAAATTGTTCAATTAGTCCATGAACAAATAAATAATTATATAATTATACAATTAAGGTGCTTGTTTAATAAAATTTATGTACTTTTTATTTAATAAACAAATTTTTGTACAGTATTTGCTTCCAATACACATTATACTCATCTTATATCACATGAAACCCACTATATAATTTAGTTTTTTCAATGATTCTTATTAAGGTAATAGATAATATGTTAAATAAACATATGATAAAGTTTCAATGAAAATTTCCTTAGTTTAATAGTAATTTCCGCCGTTTCCATTTAATTTCTGTCAAAATTTAAAATTTTTTGAAATTTCCATCGAAATTTCTGCAAAAACGGAAATTTAACTCCTTACACATGATGTGGTTTTTGTGCATCTTATGGCTACCTTGATTCATGGTTGTTGTGCCTTTCTTTCTCAGCCCTCGACTGTTCACTTGAACCATATGCATCGTGAATGCAATATGGTTGTAGATGGTCTTGTGAGGCTGGATTATGAATTGTCTCTAGGCTGTCATCGTTTTGCGTCTCCCCCTACTAGTGTAGTGCCTCTTCTTTGGGAGAACGTGATTGGTGTTAGCCGTATGCGTACTGTTGTTTAGGTTCTTCTCTTTGAGCATTTAGCCCCGTTTGTAACAAAAATAAAAAATAAAAAAAATCTCCCCCACTCTTTAATTTTTTATGTCTCTCCAAACCAAAGGGCAAGTGGTGCGGAGGAGGAGGTAGGTGGTTGAAAGCGCTGGCGTGGAGGGTGGTGTGGTGGGAGAGGGTAGTGGGAGGAAAGGAGGGGAGGTTGGTGGTGCAGTGCGGTGGGGTGCGTGGGG
>QANT01000428.1:0-62190 GCA_003254885.1 Purshia tridentata
TTGAAATTGAGTTTCAATGTAGCTATTTTTTAAAATTCAGTTTCAATTTCAGTGACAGTGTAACTGTATTAAAGTGTAACTGTATTGAAGTGTAACTGTGTTNTTGAAGTGTAACTGTATTAAAATACAGTTACACTGGGCGTGCGTCAGTCCGTGTCAGCGCGCGCGTCAGTGCGCGTCAGTCCGTGTCAGCGCGCGTCAGAATATGTCAAAAGGGCAAAAGAGGCATTATAAGTTTTAGGGGGTTTTGGGAGAGTTTCTAAATAGGTGGGGGCTTAGAAAATTTTTTTGGTAATTAGGGGGTTTAAAAAAATTTGCTGTATTTACTTCTAAATTTGAGAGAATATTTCGACCTAGTATACGTACCTAGCTAGCTATGATCCATCATATCACTTGTTTAATTTATTCTTTTGTCTTTTATGTGTAAGCTAGCAAGCTACTAGCTACTACATATTTCATGTCCTCATCGATCATCTTTATACGTAATGCATGCAAGACATAAAAACGATCCATGTGAAGACACGATCAACATGGATATATATACACTACTAATTAGGTGGTTTAAAATAGGTTAGGGTTTTAGCTTAAATGTTAATTGGGATCGAAAGCTACATTAGTGAGTATATAGTGACAAAAATATATCTTAATTAAAACCGGCCATGGTACTCTTTATGTAGCGCTATGAGATGAAAACATAGAGACAACTCATATAAAACACTCAAATCCATTTTTCAATGTGGCATCAAGTGATCCAGATCCCACAGATCCGTACTTGTTTGCTTATATATATCATCAACACGTATCGATCACATATCCATTTTTGGTCAATATAGTTCAGATTTTTACGTCAGAAAAGTTTTACTGCGTTAAATTAATATATAATTAATACCACTCATACATACTCAATTGATTTTGAGTTAAATAATGTTAATATAACGTACTTTAACATAATATAAAAACGAACAACTTACATGTCAAGTTAATTCAATGACCATGCATGCATATTTTCCTAGCTACTCGATCGATCACTACTATCCCCCAAATGTGACCTAAGTTTTTTTACTTGACTTTTTTATTTTAATTTTTGAACAAAACTAGGGTATGGTGAGACATTAATCACTGTTAGTAGGAGCCCTTTGATGCATGTATATATCACATGAATGAAAGTCCTAATTGATCAAAAGACATACATATCCTTCTATTTGTATATAACACATCACTTGAGTGACGTCAGACTTACGAAGCTTTGTTAGTGAAAAACTGCGATCCCCTAATATGCATTAATATTTAGTTCAACAATCAATTAATAGCACCTCTTTATTAATTGTTAATTAAGCCTTTGTTTTTTTAACTTAATTGTATAGAAAATTCGCCAGTCTTTCGCTCTTCAAAAAGGCAGTTCTCAATCTTGAAATTCCTTTATATATATCTTTCATTCTCTAAAAGAACAAGTTAGCTTCGCAAATGGCATACAAAGTTTTCCATTTTTTATTAATTTAAATTAAATGCTTGCTGTTTTTTGATTTGCTAATTAAAGATATATGTAAGAGTAAAAACCACCATCTTGTATTGTGTTTATCACTTAGGATGAATAAGATTTGGGAATTATGAAAGGCCGATCGGCCGAATTACGTATATAAAGTCTTAATTCACAGATTTAGATTTTTAAGATTAAAGAATTTCTAAGAATTATGTAAAAAGGAGAAGAATTGTCTATGAGAAAGCTATATATCTCAGTCATTTTTCATTTTATCATCTGGTTTCATTATTGGAAAGTAGGAAATAAAAAACAATATTTGGCAAAGCTTTCCAAATGCAAAAAATACTAGCTATAATTAATTTAAAGAAGATTAATCTGAATTAGTTTTGAAGTTTAATTAAATTGCCATACAAGACATGCACAAAATCATATCAAATTTCATATATGAAAAATACATAAAATAACCTAAGATCTCTCCACCTTCCATATCACTTGTTGACCAAAAAAAAAAATGTCCATGTCACTTGAGGTAAGACTAGCTAATTGGGGGAAATATCTTATTCTAGTAATTAATTCTCTGGTATCTTATTTCCACAAAATTTTCTTCTAATTTGTTTTAATTATATGTGGAACCAAATCGATAAGAAAATCACAATACAGCTAATTGAAATGTTTCCCTTGGATTCTTATCCCCTACATGCACTCAACTATCTGCATGCTACTTTGCTTTGCTGGATTATGTCAAATGTAACTAATTAATAATATATTAAGATCGATCATGATGACTAAAACCCCAAAGATATGGATCGATGTTCATGATCAGTGTGCTTTTCTAGCAATTTTTAGATCTTGTAGGGAGTAATGTAAAATTACAACAACTTGGAGGATTAAACAGAAAAATAATGATAAAAAGTCATTATTAATTGTTTATGATTTACTATTCATTTTTGCTTGGTCTGAAACGCGGGATTACGTACGGCTGTCATACGTTTGTGCAAGCAAACTGCAAAATTTAATGAAATTTTAGTTCCAAGTTCCTACTACACGGCTTTGTACGTGTAATGATATTTTAGCTCCACAATGACAAAATTACCCCTGTTTGCATAAGTGTGGCTACCATGATTTTTAATTTTTTCTTTTTAATTAGATTAGGATAGGTATTGGGTAGCATGATCTTAATTTCTTAAGGCTATACTATATATTGTATTGTTATGATTTTGCTATTTAAAATACAAAAGGTTCTCCACGTAACCTCGCTTCAATGAGTTTTACTCCAGCCAAGGGTACTTTTGGAATTATCAGAGTTATTGAGAAAAATCAAGATTTTTAAGTTTTAATATATGGTGGGGTGCGATAAACAACATTTTTAATATGATGTACAGAAAATTCCTCTTGTACATTTGGATGGTAAAATGCTGAAGGACATGAAAAAAAGACAAGACAATGTTGGATTATCATTTTCTCCCCCAGCCCTTTTTTTTTATTTTTTTTTTCCACAAAAAGTTGACAGATATATATGTAGAAAAAATTTGATTTGTTTGTTAATTTAATTCTTAATATTTAAAATTATCTTCAATTAGAATTTTCATTTTCCATTTTCATAATTATCATCCAAACAAGAATATATAAAAGGTGGCTTACAAATCTATTATCTTCTCTTTTCATGATTTCTCTCCTATATATGATATATATAGATATATATATATTTTCCTTATCTAATAATTATCAATTCTTCGTAAATTTAAGTCCCCAGAAGTTATTAATTTGAGAATGTTCTGACATAAAACAATAAATCAAGGGCTGCAAAACTTCTGATAGTTCAATATTTATTCACATGATTAATTAAAATAGCAGTTTCATACTTAGTCAATGTGGATTAATTTCCATGAAAGATGTTGATCTAATCCTTTATATACTAGCTAGCTAGCATGTAAATCTATTGATCATGTGGAATGATTAATATATAAAACCAGAAACAATAAATGACAATTTAATTCAATGATTTAAGTTCAACCACGGTTCAAGCAAGAGTGCAAGACTTACAAACTATATATATATACATTGCACATTTGCATTTGGGTGGGTGAGCTTAATGAAGTTTAGTTGAATGGAAAATTGGAGGCTGTTTTGGTCATTTCATGTAGTATGATGAAAAAGCATTATCTTTTCTTTTTCTTTTTTTTTTTGCCAAAGCATTATCTTTAATTATATAATTGAATTATATATATGTTCACCTATTCCCCACACCCATACAATATGTATATATATATAATGATGAAACCTCAAATTGGGAAATAGGGGACCAGAGTTGCATTTACTTTATTCGATCACATTAGAATTTTTCAAGACAATAACTCATCCACCCCTTGCTCCCAAGGACAGCCTTTTTTTCTTTTGTTTTTTTTCCCTTAGTTCTCTCTCATTTGTCCTCCCAATTAATTAATTAATTAATTATCAGTCCTAGCTTATATTAATCTTTCCCCTATATATATAAGCTTCATCTTCTTCAATTCATGCTAAACAAATATTTATACTAACTTCCTCGATCAATCCCCATCTCCCAAGTCCCAACCTCTCTCTCTCTCTCTCTCTCTCTCTCTAACCATTTCTCATGGAGGAGATGACCCAGAAACAAGGTTGTAGAAGAATACCAGCAGCACTAGGCCTTCACAGAGAGTCACAAACAATATCAAAAGACATTAAGGCGCCCAAGATTCGAATCATACATATATTTGCACCAGAAATCATCAAGACCGACGTGGCTAACTTCCGGGAGCTGGTGCAGAGACTCACTGGAAAACCATCCGAAAACGGTTGCTGCAAGAAGAAGACCAAGAAGCCAAGAACTGATACTACTATTCACAGCTGCAGAGAAGAAGAGCCCAAAAGAAGTAGTACTGCTCCAACATTCATGGCTGCAGACATGAAAATGGATCATCAGCTGATGAGAATAAGTGGTAGAGATCAGAGATTAATCAAGGAAGAAGAAGATGAAGATGAAGGGATGTGGAATGCAGAGAAGTCAGGAGGGTTCTTGGAGAGGTTTGCAGATTTGGAAGGCTGCTTCATTCAGGAGTTTGGTGGTGAATTCCCTTTGCTGCCCCCCAGTTTGGATTCTAATTGCAACTCTCACCACCTGCATGGGTTTGAAGCCCCACTCATCAACTTGTCTAATTAATATATATATATATCTAGTGATATATATTATTAATGTTTGAAGAAGAAGAAGAATATATGATCGATCAGTATTACTCTGAAATATTTTGCTTAATTTGTTGGGATTTTGGAGGCTTTAATTAACTTAATTTTACTAGCTGCTTGTCTATTCATCTCTTGTCTTTCACTTTTTTCCAATTTTCTGTTCATACATATCTGATCTCTCTCTCTCTCTCTCTCTCTCTGATCTGCTAGCCATGAATATAAGGTTATCTTCCTATGTTAAAAGTTAAACATATACTTTTTGGGTATTTCTGAGTTACAGAGATAAGATATATTACCCATTTGAAAGCAAATTTATTCATACATACATACATAGTATTCTTATTTCTTAATGGTTTCTTTCTTTTAGGTTTTGAATTGAATAATACTTAATGGGTTTTGTTTTTCTCTCTTGTATGTCTTGTTCTTTTGTCTTTTGTATGTGGCCTTAGTTCATACATATCTGATCTCTCTCTCTCTCTCTCTATCTCTCTCTCTCTCTCTCTCTGATCTGCTAGCCATGAATATAAGGTTATCTTCCTATGTTAAAAGTTAAACATATACTTTTTGGGTATTTCTGAGTTACAGAGATAAGATATATTACCCATTTGAAAGCAGACTTATTCATACATACATACATAGTATTTCTTATTTCTTAATGGTTTCTTTCTTTTAGGTTTTGAATTGAATAATACTTAATATGTCTTGTTCTTTTGTCTTTTGTATGTGGCCTTTGCCTCTCTCTCTCTCTCTATGGACGACCATGGTTTGGCAAACCAAATTAGCGAAGAACGTGCAAAACTATATGTTTGATTTATAAATGTATTGCTTTTATTGCAAGACTTAGTTGTATATTTTTCATGAGTTATTGCACAAGTCGTCTCGCTCTTATCATGTTGGCAAGGAAATTCCAGATACACTCCTCCTTCAAGTTTAATTGGTCCTGTTGAGAAACTTCCATTATTAAGTTGAACAAAATTCTGCATAACCTACTTGCCGAGTTGGCTAATACTTAAATCAAATAAAACCCCATTAATTAAATAGTACTCTAAAAGAAAATTAGTGACGACATAGATGATTATGATATTTCATTTTTGAATGTACGGAAGATATATTAATGTAGGCATGACATATATATCTTCGTATAGAGGGATTTTCAAGTAAGTATATCATCATTTAAGAAAATTGAAGAAATCCTATCTTGGCCTCTTGGGCTTAATATTCAATAATATCAGAATTATCCATGTTTTAGAGCATCATTCAAAAATTATTTTTGCAAAAAATCAATATCAAAAAAATTTTAACCAACTTACCATCAAGATCATTTCAATTTTATTTTACGACTATGCTTATCTGTATAGTTTAGATAATTAACAATTACCGATTTAGTTGATTTTTTATGCCGACAACCCTTGAGAAGTTACTTAACAAATATACAATCCCGATTATTGAATTGAATTGCATTGCAGGGTAGTTTTCAAAGAGAACGTTCTCATGCATTTTTCTTAAATGGTTCTGATCACTTCCTATGATATATGTATGTACGTACATAAATACCAATTATTACCATGATCAAATGAAATAATGGAATCAATATCCTATCAGAAATAAAATAAAATAATGGAATCAATAGATGTTGAGTTCACCAAGAGCTGTAAAATCAATTTCTTAGTTTACAAGAAAAACTCAAGTTCACAGCAGAGGGTTAATATTAATAGTTGACTGAGAAACAGCGGCGTGAAGTCAACATTTTTGGTAAACTTTATTTGCAAATTGCGATATTAATTTTTTGGTGGCACAAGTTAACCTTTAAAATATTGAACATAAATTAATATGAAAGGTGCGACTTAAACCACCATTAATGCAACTATATGATGCTCTATCAGTATTAAAGTAATCTGTTGATCCTTAACGACCGGACGCCTAAGAGTCAAGCCTTCCAGGTAACAATAATGCTAAAGTTATCAAATCTATCCAACAATTTTGTTTATCAAACAATGTATTAATGTCAGTGTTAGTATTTTACTTGTTAAAAATAAATGAAATCCAGAATTTTACTTGTTAAAAATGAATAAAACTTACCAAACCATCAAATATAATTATTGATCTTATTGATCGAAGGTAACTCTAATTAAAAATTTAATAATATAATACGTGAAATTATTTGGCAAGAACATTATCCTATAATTGTTACACAGCTTCAAAATGAAACTACAAATCGATCTACAACCATTTACTCTACCAAAAAGGTTAATGTTGAGATTGTATCAACCATTTTTGCCAAGGTTAAAAGTAAGAAACGATATATGCACTGCAAAATAAGGTTCTCAAACTCCTCCATACACTCACACACATGAAAAGTACAAGAAGATTATTTTGGAATACAAATAACATTTCCCTAAAGTAACAAGGCAAAGGAATACAAAACCAACCAATCGAAAAAAAAAAAGCAAAAGAAATAAATATTGAACTGTCCTTTCATGTGAAGTAAGGGCAAGCTTGAGAGGCGGCTAGACGAGAATCACCATTACAGCAGAGCACATTTTAGTCAAATAGCGTGGTGCATTTTAGTCAAACATGTTCATACTTCACACCAACCCTTAATATACAAATATTTTCCCTGTTCTTATGCAGTGAATCTCTAAATTATCAATTAAGCAAATGAATAAATAAATGTATATATGCTTAAGACTTTGAGAGGACAACAAACAAACAACACTTCATTTTGGTCAATTGACATGAATTTTACAGACACGGAACATTTTGCCAGTTTTTAGGTGATTATTGGCAGCCGAGAGTTTTTTTTCCTCGTCACCGGTTATTTGGAAAAATTAAGGCAAAAATAATAAGTAAAAAAGAGCAACATCTGATTGAGAGAGAAAGTGGTGAAATAAAATGTAACTATCATTTTTAAATAAAAATCTAATAAAACAGAAAAAAATTGAGTTCCCATGCATAGATGCATCTCCTTTAGCTCTCATACTCTGTGGTGGTTTCTTCTAGGGGAGATGAGGGTGAATCCAACCTTGTAAGTACTTCAGGAACCCCAGCAGCATCTCTTATTATCTGTATCAAACCCAGCAACAGAATTCAAAATTTGGTAAGGTATCAGTTATAACACACGATGCACTCACTCCATCCAATAATACGAAAGTTGAAGCCAATCTTATACTATTATGATGGGTGAAAATGTTGCTATGTTCATCACAGATCAATATTTCAAACCTCTCCTAAACGCAGTGCACAAGGTTTGTGGGACATAGTGTGCTTCTGTTGGGATGGACTTCAATAAAAGACAGAAAATCCTGGCATAATATAATAATACTACATTACAACACCAAGAAAAGAAGGGTGAAAAAAGTTGCTACTGTCGTAGTGGGACAACATCTAAAGACTTGACCTTTGGAACTAAATCCACGCTAAACTACATTTAAATCCTAAGGAAAGCCAAAAGGTCAAGGCTAAGGGAGCAAATTTTTAAACTTATTTGATCTATTATTAAATCTATGATAATCACCAAATACTATACCAAACTCAGCAAAAGGGCATTACCATTGACTTTGTTTATGAATATTCTTCATGCAAAATCAACAGACTAATGAAATAGTAAAGGTCGCTATCGAGTGAACATAATAGATTTAAAATATATCAAACATCTTTTAGCAAAAAAGATATCATGCATCTCATAAGTTTCACCATTTGTAAGAATGCATTTTAGACATTTAGAATTTTTACACCACACATGAAAACGAAAAAATTTATCTGTTTCTGGAAAATTGAGAGGAGTCTCAATTATTTCCCATAGCAGATGAATAGAATCCGCTATGAAGAACACGGAAGGGAAAATTATTCTAATGCCACCAAAACAAAAGACATAATTTTATTTTCATCCAAAAATTAACTTCACCACAAACAAGATTTTAACATCAATTCAGCTATATTTTAAGAAATACTATTTAAAGCCATACTCGTAGAGCCATGTGCAGTTCCACCAAGTTTCATATGGCTTAGACTAAGCTAATTATTTATATGTTGCCATCAAATTCTCTAACCGTCAGTGAGATAATGGTCTTAGTTTTGCAAGTAAAACATATGAGAAAAAAATTCAAACTGAACCATGAAAAATATTACTCAGTAGAGTACTTACAAGTATCTCTGTATCAAGATAGGAAATCATGAAGAGTCTCTCAAATGCTCCAGCTGCAGGCACAAGTAAAAGCTCAGCATGATTCATAATGAGAAGTGAGAACTAGGTGAACAGAGAGCCAAAAATAAGATAAAACAGTATTGGATGAGGGTGGAAAGTTAAATTGCTTTCCTCATATTGGATGAATAGCAGGGAGCGACATATAGTACTACAAATAACACTGAAAAAATCGAACTAGGTGAGCATAAAGCAGTAAACACTTGGCATGGATTCACATCATTTTAGTACACTTATTACAGATCCTAATTGTATGCTAATTGCACATAGTTAGGCTAATGTTTACACATTTATCTTTTATGTTTGCCTTGTTTGTACAGTTGACTAACTGTATAATCTTGTATATAATGCCCGTGAGAGATGACAAATACATACAGCACATTATATTTATTTACAAACTAGGTTAGCATAGAGGTGAAAATAAGATAAAGCAGTAATAGATGAGAGAGGAAAGTCAAACTGGTTCTTTTATCATATTGGATGGAGCATTAGTAGGGTGCGACATATGCTACTACAAACAACACTGATGGCTCGCCTTCATTTTTATGGCTGAATTAGTGATGAGGCATTGATATTAGATTTTATTCAAGAAAATAAACCATTCAATAATCAGGACTCTAGGCTTTCATGACATAGAAAGGGATGACAGAAACTGCTACAAAATGATAACTCCACACCACATCCCAAAAAAATAAATCAAACATGCAAGAAATAACAAAGAAAAAGGGGAAAGAAGATAGAATTTGGAGACTCTGTGTGAAGATGCATCTGAATGGTAGAATTGTTCATTGAATGAAAAATATTTACATACATATATATATATATATAGGTAGCATTTGAAGTCACAATGCTTCAATCCCAACTGAAAGTTTACTCTCTAGTTATGGGTCCTAAGCCTCATTTTTTGAAACACTTTTAAGACAACCAACCAAAAAACAACATTCAAACCAAGAGAGAGTAACATGGGAGAACTTAGTGGTTAATTTCATGAAAAATGAAAATTAGATCAGGAATAACCATAAAATTTTAGTCAGCTAAACAGCAATGTGGACAACCTAAAGATGCTTCACAGCTTCATACATATTCAACCTAGCAGCAGCAAATTTCATAGATAGAGAAACTAGAGACATCTCCTTTGAGGCATCATAACATAATACAAACCACTACCAAAGTTATCACGAATGATGGTGCCCCTTCAGACTTAGTCCTTCAATCATTTACCTCCAAACACACACACACACAAGAGGACGGTGGAGAGGAGGAGGAGGATGAGGAGGAGAATCTAGAACTCAATTAACAGTGAAACAAAGATAAACTTACTTAAAGGAACTTTCAGCCCACTGGAAAAGGCATCGCTAATAGGAAGAGGAAGTTGTTGCACCGTGTTTACTGCTTGACCAAGTGCACCTTTTAGCTGTTCTGGTATTGTTTCTTCAATAACTGTTGGTGTCTCAAGAATCCACTCGACATATTCCTCTTTCATTCGAAGTGGTCCCTCCACAGATAACTTGGTTGACAGAGTAAATTTGCTTTCTATCTGCAATGCATCAGAAAGTGCTTCTTAGTGATTGTTCAGAAAAAAGTTACCTCATCAAAATTCAAACAGGACAAATAGAAGGTGTTAAGTCAAAAATGATATGTAACACCATGTCTAATCAAGACTATGTCTTGACTATTGGTTACCATAAAAAATACAATCAGTCTAAAATTTGAAGTTCTTTTTCTCCCTCTCTCTCTTCCTTTTATGAGTCTCTAACAATCATATTACATGTAGTCATTTAGGAAACAGAGCAGGATTGAACTAACATAAATAATTTCTAGGTTTTCCAAGAAAAAAGACGAAAACAAGAGGCAAAATATTCTGTACACAGGTCGACAAACTGATCTTGTGATGTTGTACCTAAACAGATTGCACAAACAAGATAAAGTTCTGATGCAAAACATGACCAACTTTCTTTTTTTTCCACAAAGAAAGAAACTTTTATTAACGAAAACTCCAGACAATACAAACAGTGGACAAGGAGTCTACGTCAGAACTACATCCCAAACAACCAATAGAAAAACTAAACTAGCCTCAGCACAGAACTTATTATAAGACAAACTACCTAATAGCTGCCCTCCATTATAATAATAAGGCAAACAAGCTCAACCCCCGAAATATAGTAGAAACAGAATCCCAAAGAGATGACAAAAATAACACCCTATCCCATAACTCTTCCACCTCCGCCACTTTTTAATCTTCAAAAGTTTGTCTATTCCTCTCCATCCATTAAACCCAAATGATAGCCATCACTCTGAAATTCCATAAAACCTTGGCCTTTTTTCCTCTGCCGAATCCCTGGATCCTTTCACTGAGTAGGGAGCACCCAAACCAGATCCGCATCTATAAACAATTTAAACCACAGCTTTGAGGCAATTTTACAAAGAACCAGAACATGACTAGAACTTTTACCCTTCTCCCTATATATGATGCACCAACTTGGCGATAAGAATATATATTGGTCTTCTCTTCTGAAGCAGATCACACATATTAAGTTCTGCAAGCGGTGCAATCCAAATCAAGACTTTAACTTTGGGCGGAAATTTTGCTTTCCATATCACCATTGCTGGATCAAAATCTGGAGTACCTATCCTCGCATAAAAATATGAAATCGATTTAACAGAGAACACCCTGCAGATTCCACCTCTCAAGTTCTTGAATCTGACCAGGTTGGCTCCAAATAGAACCCTCCACAAAATTTAATAGAGAGGTCTCCATCATTTCAAGATCACTTAAATTCCTTCTAAAACCAAATTCCAGACAATGGGAACTGTCAAAGCTTCTGCCATCCCAGAAATTGTAAATACACAATGATTTGACAAATTAAACAGCCTGGAATACTTATTTCAATGCCTCCCCAGCCCAACTGTCCTCCCAGAATCTGACCTCCATTCCCCACCACCAGTTTGCAGCGCCCTAAAAATCAATAACACCCACGAGAAATATCTTTCCACGGGCTTCTACTAGACCACCACAGCACCACCTTTGCATCACAACCATTATTCTTGGATCCCATTCTTACTTCTAATCACAGCATACCATAAAGAATCTCGTTCCAATGGAAATCTCCATAACCATTTACCCAAAAAAGACTCATTCTTAGCAGACAGATTCCCAACTCCTAAACTCCCCTTCTCCTTAACTTGAGAGACTGAATCCCAGTTGATTAAATGCACTTTTCTACAACCACCACACACCCCACCCCCCCCNCCCCCCCCCCACCACAGAAATTCTCTCATTGGATGCTCCACCTTTCTGGCGACCCCTTTCAGGATTTTGAACAGAGAAAATAATATGTCGGAATGCTTCCCAACTGCCTGGATTAAGGTGAGCCTCCCTCTAGATAGATAAGCCTTCTTCCAGCTTTCCAATCTTTTCTCAACCTTCTCCACCACTGGATTCCAGAACATGACAGCTCCTGGGGTGCCTCCCAATGGAAGCCCCAGATACTTCATAGGCCATGTCCTCACCTCACAACCCAATGAAGCTGCTAAATCCTCCACCTCATTTTCCTCCATATTTGTTTCAACCAGCGCCTCCGTATTTGTTTCAACCAGCGCACACTAACTTTATTTACTTTTAACCCTGAAACTGCACAAAAAAAATCAAGGGCAGCTCTAAACCTAAGACTGGTACTACTGCAGAATTATGACCCACTTAAGTTCAATATCTGTTAGTTGTGCTACAGCTGCGATTTCACATGGATATGTAGCAAATGCAGTGTTTATGCTGAGTGCTTCATCATATATATGAAAGCATTCCATGGCCTGAGAACATTTAAAGACAAAAACTTAATACCGAGTTTAATAGTTTCAAGTTTGCTGTAATCTTTGCATTCCCATCCTTGATGAGCACCTCCAGTTTTGACAAACTAGCCAACGTTGAAGGAAACCTCCTGCAGCAACGGAGAGGTTGCATCAATATATTAAGCTACCTTTCAATTCAATTTCCAAACCAACCATATATAGACGCCAAGTATATTTTTTCAACCACTACCAATTACATTTCCAAAAATGAAGTACATAAATACAAGCAGCACTCACTCAAATAGAAATCTAGCAGCAAATAGACCTGGACTTCCAGACCCAAACCACTCGAAATTCCATTGTCCTTCCAAAAAGGGCGACCTGGGTAGCTGAACAAACAATGAAAGTCTAATCCAAAACACAAAAAAGTGGGAATGCTTTGCTTATATAACCGCTTACGTTGTAGGACGCGGCGTTGGATTAACCCGCTCCAAAGCAGTTATCCTCTCATTCACATCAATCCGCGCCACATCTGTAGTCTTCCCAGTGACTAAAGCCTCAAAACCCCCAGCATCCTTAAACTGAAACTTCCACATTAATTTTTTAAGAAATTGGACTACAAATAGACCAAGATATTGATTATTGTACCACATGAACAAGTCCAAACCTTTCTAAAAAATATACCATATAATCGAACCGAGCTCTTGATTTGTCAGGGTCCAAAATAATTTGAATTTCAATACTTAAGCACTGTTTTAGCTCGCAAATTTTGTGTTCACGAGCATAATTTGAAAATGAACAACCAAACAGTGCCTTACATTTTCCATATTCTTACATTAACACTTCATAAACAACCAATCAGTGGATAAAGCTCACAATTTGTCTTCTACTTAATATAAAATGTTACTAAAAGAATTGCACATGAAAAATAAAAAATAAATAAAAATAAAGATTGTTGAGACTTACAGCGAGAAGCAGTGACTCTTTAGCGGAGAGCCTCTCCATTTCCTTAGCATACGCGGCGGATGCTCCGGGTACGGGCACGGCCTGCTGAACCATTGCTCGGCAGATGGATCTCCGGAAGCGAAGTAGTCTCCGGGCGCCGGGGATTTTCCGGTGAGGCAGCGACCAGCTGCCGATGGAGACCAGCGAAGTCGTCGTGGTGGTGGTGGCGGAAATGAAGGACGATGAGGATGACGAAGTGGAACAACAGGAGCGGATCGCAGAGAGCTGGCCCTGCACGGACGCCATTGGAGAAAGAAGGCGACGGAGAGTGAGAGCAGTGAGCTTGGAGAAGACAGGTGGGTGGTTCAAGAACGCGAGGGAAGTGGGAAGGAAGGTTTGTGCGACTTTGTGTCTGAGTGAGGGGTACTTTCGTCATTGAAAAGATATCTTCTTTTTTTTGTTTTTTTTCAATTTAATTAATTTTTTGGTGCATCGGCGGCTGCTGTGCTGTTGAGTGTTTGTTACCGTTCCCTTTTTTTTTCATGTGCTTGGTGTGAAACATAACATTGTAGTTTTTTTTTAATGCTGTCATTTACTTACATGTTTATTTTCTTATTATTACATCATTTACATGTCATCTTCATTTAATTTACAAAATTACCACAATCACCCATATCAATAAAGATTAAAGGACAATAAAGTTTTTTTATTTAAAAAAAAAAACTCAAAACCACCGGCCATGGCAGCCAACCCCTTGTTGGCCACTGCCCTCGTAGTCGGAGGTCAAGCCCCAGGCTGCCAGCCCCCTCTTCCCATTTTCTTTCTCTCTATTTCTTTTTCTTCTTCTTTTTTNTCTCTATTTCTTTTTCTTCTTTTTTTTTTCTCTCTCTCTTTCTTGTTCTCTTTCCCTCTCTCTATTTCTCTCTATTTGCACCGCTCGACAAAAAGGGAGGGCAACGATCTTATTGGCCTCCAGATCGAAAGTGTGTGATCACTGATCCGGAGGCCAGTAAGGTTACTGGCCTACCTTTCTGTAAGGCAAAAGAGGTACGAAGAGAGAGAAAGAAAACGAAAAAGAGAAGGAGAGAAAAAAAGGAGAAAGAGAAATAGAAAGATAAAAAAAGGGAAATGAGGAGATCGGCGGTGTGGGCCTCGACCGCCAACGACATGTTAGGTGGAGGTTTGCAGGGTGGTTATGTTTCAACTTTTTTTTTTTTATATTTTTAGTGTGATCACTGATCTGGAGGCTGGTAAGGTTACTGGCCTACCTTTCTGTAAGGCAAAAGAGGTACGAAGAGAGAGAAAGAGAACAAAAAAGAGAAGAAGAGAAAAAAATGAGAAAGAGAAATAGAAAGATAAAAAAAGGGAAACGAGGAGATCGACAGGGTGGGCCTCGACCGCCAACGACATGTTAGGTGGAGGTTTGCAGGGTGGTTATGTTTCAACTTTTTTTTTGGTTATATTTTTAATTTAAAAATTCACATTTGGGGATGGAGTATGTAGTTTGAAAGTGTTGATAGGGTGTATAGTGAGAAATTTGGTGAGATTAATGAGATAGAAATATTTTTAGCAATGGGAGAGGTGTGCTATGAAAAATTCAAATTTGAGAAGAGTGAAAGAAATGAGATATGCAAATAGAAGCACTCTTTTTTTTATTTTCTTTTTTGCTTTCCAAAAAGATCAACATGGCAACATGGCACATGATTCTTCTTGCTTGGCTATGCCATTGATGAAATGAATGTATGACAAAGTAGTCATAACCTACATATCTGATTAGTTGGTGGCGTCTGACGTGGATAAAGCCTTTAACATGGGCAAAAAATGTCCTCTTTAAAACCCTCACACGTTTTCTCCCTTTGATGAATCTTTGAATCACTCTTTGGTCAGTTGCTTGCTTTAGACTTGCAAAAATGAAGAAGTTGGATTATGAAATACTCAAGTCAGCTGATCTGAAGATTACCCATGAATTTGTAATGTTGTAATTCACATTTGAGTCTTTAGGACATTAACTTAGAGCACCTCTTTCACTAGGAAAAACATAGTTGGAGCATCTCCAAGGCGACGTTTTAATTTAAGATAAATTTTAGTTTGAATGATAAAAAATGCATCTATCCATTTTTGAAGTGGTTACTTAACCATGCTGTCTTTCTATTATGCTTTGAATTCAATATATATTTGGTGGTTTTGATAAACTAAAGGGTAAATTACATTTTAGGTCCATGCAGTTTCACTTGAAATTACATTTGGTCATCATAGTTCAAATTTTTACTAATTTAATCATTGTATTTTATGTCATTCTCTTTTGTAATCTTATGACTTGAAATTTGTCATTAATTCGACAAAACCCAAATTAAATTTGGTTATGTGACTAAAAGACCATCTTATGGGCTTTCTAAAATTATTTCAATTCTCATTTTCGTGTATATTTATTATAGAAATTAAGTGCTGGCAAACTTTTAGGAGTTTGAATTTTAAGTTTATGATTTCTTTGAATTATTATTTGAAAATCAAATTCAATACTAAATACATGATTTTTTGTCATTATTGGTAAAACGGGAGAGTTTTAAATAAGCTTATTAGTTTTTCATTTGAGAAAAAGTTTTATGTTGGGTGTTGTCTTAAAGATTACAAATGAGATACACGACAAACACCAAATTAGTAAAGTTTAAACATGAGGGTAACTACTAGTCACTACATAAGGGAAAGTAAAAAATTGAAAAGTTACCGAACTCAAGGAGAAAATGCTTTTTCACTTAAATGGTTCAACAAAATGGAGATGCGGGGTATCGAACCCCGTACCTCTCGCATGCAAAGCGAGCGCTCTACCATGTGAGCTACATCCCACACAGTAGTTAGACGCAAATTATAAGATTTATAGTCTTAACTGCTCGTTCCTCGGTATATAAAATGCCCTACTGAATGCTGCTGACCCAAGTCCAAGAGCGTGTAGTGAAATTCTCTGCTTCTCTATTTTCCCGCCATGGAAGCCATGGAAATCGATTCAGACAAGAAGCTCCAGAGAAAGCATTCCGCCTATAAATCACTGGTCCGTACTCTCTCTCTCTAATTTCCTTGAAAATTTACGTCACCCCAGTTTTTCTCGCATCGCCTTGTTTGGTTGTCAAGAACCAAACGAGAAAAGCGAAAAGAAGGGAAGTATAAATTTTACGTGCTCAATCCGAAATGTCATTTCTTGTTCTAGGGATAGGAACCATTCCTCAATTACTAGCCTGAACTGACAGTTTTTAGCAGTTATTATATTTTCATTTTTTTCTTTTTCAAAGTTTTCCTTAGTTATTTTTATTTTATCTGATTTTTTGTTTATTGTAGGACGAGACGTTTAAAACTCAGAAAGAGGTGTATAGGGGTCAGCAGTACAGCCAAATATACTTTATCCGTCTCCATATGATGAGGACCCTCCTCTATTCCCTTGCCCCTAATTGGAAATCCCACTTACCAGGTTCTCAATTCTTGCATTTATTTCAGCTTTTGTTCAATTTAGTTTTCACTGTTCCCTTTTAAATGTTGTTCTTCACTGTTTGTGTTCAGTTAAAAAAAAAAAAAATCTTCGTCCAAGTTGATGGCACATTACTTATAGGTTTGTCTTTGAATTGGCTACCTGTGATAGAGAATTGAGTTTCCATAATTCTCAAAAGATTTTAGTTTTAGGGATTTGGGATGTGCAGAAAGTTAGAACTTTAATAACATAATTGGTGTTATTGGTTTTTTTGGGAGTCAAACTTTAGCACGTGCACATGTCATTGGGTTAGAATCAGGGCTGGACTTTTTTGGGGGGCTAGTTATTGGGATTGTGTTGTTCATTTTTGTTAATATTTGAAGTATCATTGATTTGGGTTCTGGTAAAATGATAGTCTGATAAGTATAGGTGTTACAGTTTGCACAGTTCTGGGATTGGAGAAAGGCAAGGAATGCATCGTTGTTGGAACCCTTTACAAGCACATGCAACTCAAACCTTCTGTTCTTGATGAGTACTCTAAGAAGGTTGTGTACTTGCCCAGTGTTAATTATAGGTCTTTAGTTATGAAGTTTCTTGATTATATTATTCTATATTATTATAACTTTACAGAGATCTGCGACACCACTTGTCAAGCCTCATAATTTTATGCACCCAGATGATCATCTGATTTTGGAAGATGAAAGTGGAAGAGTTAAGCTTGCTGGGAGTGTGCTTTCACCTTCTGTATATGTAACAGGTCTGTGTCGTAAAAAAAAACTGCAATAGAGAAAGAAGAAAATCTCTCTCTCTCTCTCACACACACACACATTTTGGTGTCTCTTGGGCTTCAGTGAGGTAAGATATTGCTTAGGCTTGTTTAGCCTGTGGTACTTTAACTCATGCTTAGTTCGATATGGTTTTCAGAAACTTTACTTTGTTTTTTCTTGATTCAGTCTACTTGAAATTTAATCTGTTGAGAGCACTTTTTCTTTGATTGCATGATTGTGACGTTACTTGAATCATTCATTTTGATCTGTAATTGTCAAATTGTGTAACAGTATAATATCAAATCAATATTGTTGGGACATGCTCATTTTACATTAACTTGGTGATAGGGGTTATTGTTGCCTTGCACGGAAAGGAGACTGATGCCGGTGACTTCTTAGTTCTAGATGTTCTTGAAGCTGGCTTACCACCACAGATAGAGCTCCCACTTAACTCAAGTATAACCTGATTAACCTTCCTTTCCTTTCTTTTGAGATTTTTCTTCTTTGACTGTCAAGTAATGAACAGGCATATCAATACACAATTACATGCTGAAATTTTATTTATGATTCAGACATCCAGTTTTGGCTAATTGAGAGAACTAGATAGCAAAGGTCAAATGTGTGCAATATATATTATATAATATTGGCTATAAAATAATATGTTTAAAGAGGAGCTAAATTCACCGTAAACATAACTTGAAACCTTTGAGCATCAAGTGGAAAGTCTTTGGTTTTGCTTCCTTTTCAGGTTCTCATTTTTTATCTAGACACAAACGTACAGTGTTATGTTCATAAGAATAAAAGGAAATAAAAAGTACAGGTTTTCATGTTCTGCTATCTGTGATCATTATGAATATGTTGCTTGTCTTATATTTAATTTGTCTCATTTCTTCTGGTATTTATGTTCCAGCATCTTTTACTATTGTCTTTGCCTCAATATTTATTATTAAATTTAGTTTGTCTGCATGCAGGAGAAGACAAGTTTGTTGTTTTTGTATCTGGACTTCGTGTTGGAAGCAGCTCTGCAAATCCTCTCCTTTTTCAGCTTCTTGTTGATCATATAACTGGACATCTAGGAGATGAGAAGGTTCATGCCGTCTTTTCCTTAAAGATCATGTGCTGTTCATTAGGTTTGAAACTGTCTTAACATACTAACTTTGTAGAACATTGAATAGGAACAAGGTATTGCAGCACAAATAGTTCATGTTGTAATTGCTGGAAATTCTGTTGAAATTCCTCGTGGACTTCTTAATGGACAGGTAACGCATTTAGATGTTTCTGACAACAAGGCATAATATAATTGTTTATTATTGCTTATAAATTGTAGGATGGGAGGTCAATATGGGTGATATAGGTTTGAGCTTTTAATCTTCATTGAAAAAAAAAAAAGAGAATAATAATGGAAAGCCTCGAACTTCTGTCGTTCTGTTTCTGAAATTTCCAAGCGAGATTCTTAGAAGGTCATTTCCTACAAGCAAATTAAGTAGTTTTTTGTTTTCTTGTCATTTTCTTCATTCTTTTGTAGAATTTAGCATCAAAGGATCAATCAAGGCTGACTGAGCCAATTAAGGAGCTAGATATTATGTTGACTCAGGTTCGTTTTATCAGTTTAATTCATCAATACCTCATTTATGTTCCCATCATGAATCACACTAGTTAACTTTAATTTACTTTTGCCAGATTGCTGCAGGTTTATCTTTGGATATCATGCCAGGTCTTGATGACCCTGCTAACTTTGCCTTGCCACAGCAGGTTTGATCTATGTCCTTGAAAGTATGTACACATTGATTTTCATTCATGATTTTGTTTGTTGCTAATATTCTTTTCTTTGCAGGCTCTGAACAGGTGCCTTTTCCCTGGGTCATCAGCTTTTAACACGTTTAGATCATGTACTAATCCTCATTGCTTTGAGCTTGATGATATCAGGTAAATTTATGGAAGTCATTTGACTTTTGGTATTATTTATTAGGAAATTTATGGAAGTCATTTGACTTTTGGTATTATTTATTAGGTAATTATTTTGACATAGTGGTATTGTGGCTTTCAGATTTCTTGGAACATCAGGTCAAAATATAGATGATCTTGAGAAGTATTCAGAAGCTAAGGATAAGCTTGAATTTATTGAGAGGACATTGAGGTGGAGGCATCTGGCACCAACCACACCTAATACTCTCGGTTTGAAATTATATCTTTTGCTTGTCTAGTTTTGGTGATCATTCATTTGAGTCAAATTTTCATGTTAAGGTGGTTTTTTGGTTTGAAAATTTTCAACTAGGCTGAAATATCATCTTATTTGTGATCAAACAATATTTTCACCAAAACAAAATTAGGAAAGTTGTGTATATATTTGATCTTCCCGTGAGGTTCTGTTTAAGTTTTCTTGTGTTGTTAAATCAGTATTCATGTAATCATTATTTTTCAGGCTGTTATCCTTTCACAGATAGGGATCCTTTCCTGATTGAGAGTTGTCCCCATGTTTACTTCGTTGGTAATCAGGATAGATATGATAGTCGCTTAGTAAAAGGTATCTTCTCGTAACTTTGTAATCATTAAATAATAACACTTTTCATGCCAAGAAAAGAAATTAGTATTATTTTCCATCACTTGATTAGTTGCCAAACTTCCAATTGCAGGATCTGAAGGGCAGATGGCGAGACTCATTTGCATTCCTAAATTCTGTGACACGGGAGTTGCTGTTGTGGTAAGCTGTTTGTAACTTTGTATCTCCAAGGCATGCTTAGAACTTCTTGAGGAATAAGGACCCGCATCTATCATGATGTTATACGTGTTTGTTGTGTCTTGTATGTGATTGGCACCTTCATCCCTTGTTTAAGGTTTCTGTATTTTCTGCAATCGTTCTTATGTTGGTGTTTCCACATTTTGCAGCTAAACTTGAGAAATCTTGAATGCCATACACTCAGTTTTGGGATTCAATTATGAACCAGCTGATAACGACACGGTATAAGGTTTATCAAGTAAAGCTCTAAATTCTTCGTTAATTTGCCTCCGGTCAATGTTCTATTCACAGGTGATCATCAAGGAGATGTAAAAGAATATTATAGAAAACATATTGTAGAATGTCTTGCATTTTATAATTGTCTTTTTATGTGATTTTTTTTGAAGTATGAATTCTGGTAATTAAAGATGTTGATGAAGTTTCAAGCATTAGATGTAAATTTATCAACTGATACAATGTTTGATGGTGTGATATTAACACCATTTAGGCATTAGTTTTTTCAGTTACTTTAATATCTTCCACTACTCAAAATTTGGCCTAATCTCTTGGCCAAACAAAAAAAAGAAAAAAGAAAATTCGGCCTAATCAATCTCAATCTCTTAGCCATTATTCGTGGATTCCAATTTCATCTCTTCATGGTTACTTTCAAGTTGCAACTTGGTCACGCCATTATGCCAAATGGAAAAACAAATCTTGACCGGCTTTGCCACCAATTACTATTAGGGTCGTAAATCAGCTTGATATAGTTTGAGTTCGGCTCGCATGTTTGTCTCATATAAACAAACTAACTGAGCTCGAATGNTGGAATGTAAGATTACATTCCACTGTTTGGTAATATTGGGAAAGTAAACTACTAATTCGCTTTTTATTTTCATTCCATTGTTTGGTTTGTACAAGAAAAGAAAAGGAAACTAGTATAATTTCTCAATTATACCCTTATTTATTAAACAAAAGTAATATTTATTTTAATTAATTTAATAAAATATTAAGGTTAGTTTAGTAAATATAATAAATAATAAATGCTTTACCAAGAGGGGGAAAACAAAACCCAAGCTTGAGCAAGGGTATCATTTTCCCCTTAATAGGGGCATCAGATTCCCTTGCGTCAGAAAACCATTTCCCTTCTCTGCACTTGCCAAACGTAGGAATGGAATTGATTTCCCATTCCCAGGCCTCCAAAACTTGAACCAAACGAGCTCTTAGGGTCGTAAATCAGCTTGATATAGTTTGAGTTCGGCTCGCATGTTTGTCTCATATAAACAAACTAACTGAGCTCGAATGAAAAAATATTAGGCTTGTTAGAAAAATGAGTCGAGTTTGAGCTTAAACTTTGGTATGTTTGGCTCATAAAGTTCATGAGCTGCTAGAATGTTTATATGAGACAGCTTGAATTTGATTCGACCAACTTGTTTGTTAAAGTTTTGCTCATAAATACTATAGTTTTTAGTTTTATAATAAAAAATTTGTATTTATACTATTGATAAATAAATTGAGCCAAACTTAAGCTTGAGCTCATTTAAAATATTAGCTAAGCCGAGCCGAGCCTAGCATAAGCTCAAGCTGGTTTCATAATAAAAGAGCCAAGCTTGAGTTTGTAAAAAAGTATTCGAGCCAAGCTTGAACATAGCTTTTTGAGCTCGACTATGCTCAAGCTCAATAAATATTATATGAGTCAAGCTTGAGCACCTTAGTACTTGGTTTGGCGTGGCTCATTTATACCCTACCCCTAATGGAACAATCACTCAAGAGTCCAAGTGACGAGGGAATGACCGATGTTTATTACTTATGTATCAACATATGAATACCAAACAGAGTAGCAGTCCGTTTGGCAGTGCTTTTAGAATTGTCAAAATCGCTTTAAATTAGTAAAAACGCTTTTAGTAACGTTTGGAAAAAATTTATATAAATACTTCTGGGTTATAAAAGCGCTTTTGAAGAGTTTTTTGAGAAGCACCTGATATGTGCTTTTATCAATAAGCAGTTCAAGCGCTTTTATCAATAAGCAGTTCAAGCGCTTTTATATGAACCACTTAGAATTTTTATAAAAATTTGTTTGTACTTCTTTACAGAACTACTTCTAATAAAAACACTTCTAAAAAATAGTGTCAAACAAGTCCTAGATTTGTTCAGCCGAAGAAGCAAAGCATTGGAGGGATCAGAAGTCTCTAATTTGTGGGCCTTGTGGCCCAATTCTATCCAAAAACCTGAACCAGATCCAACTCTGACGCCTCAATCATCTTAAGACTGGATGTGTGGCAGGGTGAACATGGGGGGCGCGCATTTGACTGATCCTATTATGCCGAATTGGAATTCTTGTACTCTAAATTGCATGTCTTCACAAACTCACATGCCAATAATACATTGCATTGCACCTGGTGTTGTCTATTATTGTCCCTAACGGCTATATTTTCCCAGTCCCATTATTCAACTCATTTTCACTAACCCCAACGGTCCATTTCCACATATACATTACATTAAGCACCAAATCACCACCGACCCAAGTACCCCAATTCAGCATATATATACAATCCACATTTTAATTTGCTTACTCTCTCTCATTGCAATTTATAATGGACCCTCCAACTGTTACTCCTACTACAGCTGCTGCTACTGCTAGTGCTGCTGCTGCTGCTGCTAGTGTTCAACATGTAAACAAGAAGTCTTCAGATGAGCTGCTAAGAAAGTTTGCTGATTCAGGGGATGAGGCCCCAGCAAAGAAACAAGTGTTGAGGGTATCGAAACGCCGGAAAAGAAGCCAGAAAAATGGCGAAGGTGATCAATGTGAGAGCCCATTACATGGTAGCAGCCTAGTTGAGAGGAGGTCACTGCTTCCTGCTGGGACCAAAAGCAAGGCATTGCTTAGGCAACTTGGGATTCATGGCAGGGCATCACACCTCAGGGCAAGGGATATTAGGAACAAGTCCCTCTTCTGTACCATTCACAAGGTTAGTTTCTTATTATTGTATTGCATGTTCTTGTTGAAATCTTTGAGGTACCAGTTTGTGTTAGTTGCCATTTGCCAATGAACAAAGAAAGGCGTAGGTAGAAAATCCAATTCATCTAAGTGGGTGTGTAAATGCAATCAATGGGAACTCAGTGAATGGGCTTTTATAAGAATTAACCACATTTTTTACTTTGTAAACAAAATAACTCACAGACCAAGTTGAAAGTTTAAGGCTCTAAGCTATCTCTCAAAGCCAGTAGTAACTCAGCTGAGAAACTTGTTTAACCAATTTTTCTACTGAATCCTTTGACCCATTTCCACTTGAATCTCCTCAGGGTTAAAATTGAGGATCCATCTATATAATTAATAAACGTATATAATTAAGTTTTCAACAGCTAGTGTATGCTAACTTTGTGTGTGCTCTGGTATAGTATGGTGTTATATTCCAAAGCCTTGCTACACCGTAGTGTTAACAAATTTAAGCTGTTAGGGAAATTAATGCAAATTGGGATCATATTGCTAACACTTTTGTGGCCACCCAATGCATTTATCCCTAATAACTATCTGTTACCCTTCAGATTAGTTTCTTACACATCCATTGTTTAACTGAGTACTCAAGCAGTCCCAACATTTCCCAAAAAAAAAAAAAACAAGAACCCAACACTCACTATAAGACAACATGCAGGAGTCCTTTTGTGCTCTAAAGCACTAGAAAGCAACACAAATAGAGCAGGGTCCAAACGACACCCAACCCACATATCCCCATCTTCTGCACCTATTCATAGGCTATCTAGTTACACTTACCAAAATGCCCCTCTCACTCTTCTCACTGGTCAGTGCTGCTGGTGAAGCTGTCACTACTCACTAGTTGGGTCCAATTGGCAGCTAATCTCCATTTTTATAACTGGGGAGGTGTGGGAAAAGTCATTAAAAAGAGAAATGGGGAAGAAAGAGAAAAAGATGTGTTATTCATTGATAAAGACTGCTATCTGTTTATTATTGCAAATGGGGAAGAAAAAGTCAACTTCTATTGATGTCACTGATTTTAACATGTCACTTTCTTTTGTTGTAATCAATTGTGCAGACATGGAGGAGGACCATAGAAGGGGCTTCAAAGGTTTTCATGGAAAAGCATTACAATAGGCACAGGCGTTTGATAAATGACATTGTCTAGCTCAAGAAACTTAGAAATAGTCTCTCTTCTATAAATTCTAAGAAATTTATTTCTATTTAAAAAGGCTCAGCTTTGTAAATTTACTTCCAATTTGCATTTCTAATTCTTTTTTTCTTTTTCTTTTGTGTAAAAGTAATCAAATGAGTTAAATTCTAGTTCTAAAACCAAAAATTTCATGAGTTTGGATATGCTTGTATTTTCTGTGCTAATATTGTGCTTTTGTTCAAAGTTAAGGTTTCTACTTATCTTCTTTATGTAAACCCTAAATATTAAATATGAAATATGAAACCCAAAAATGCTTAATCACTCTTATGGGATACTTCACCTATTTATTCTATTATGTCGGATTGAAAATAGCAAGTTAGTTTGGAAATTTTTTTATAAGTGGCGGTCATATATAACTTTCTTTTCACAATATATATAAAATATATTTTTATATAATGAGACTCATATACATGTTGTGACGGTAATATCACACATGACCTTCACATATGAAAATTCATCATCGTTTTGAACAAGTATGCAAAATCAGCAAAAAAAGCATAAGCAGATCATACCATTTTTGCAGAAATCTCAAATTTTGCAGACTACCCAAAAAAGTTCCCAACCTCTTATACACTGCACATAAGAGTCAATCAGAGTGATAATGGAGCTTGCAGCCCAATTTGTTGGGCAAATAAAAAAGCAGCAGTTGTTCATGTGACATTGACCATAAACCATCACACACAACAACCGTCTGATGTGATATATGGAGTCATAAATCAGGTGCCATCTGTGGCAACAACATCTTCAATTGCAGCTGTACCCTTACCATGAATGCATGCCTCCTGTATTAGATAGATTAGACAGCCTTGTGAGTTGTGACACAAAGCCCAGTTTCACATGCCACTTGTGTTTAAGCTCACTTTCCCTTTATATCTTCTTAGGAAAACAACATGCCTCTACTACCTCTGCATTTCCTCCATTCATCTAAAAGACAAAGTTGTTTATGATAAGCTCACAATACATGGTTGCACCTACTCAGTCACACGTGTACTGGGTGGGATCTGATCGAATATATTGTCAACAAGTCTTCTCAATTAAAAAAATAATAAATTAAAATATACTAGTTAATTTGTTGAGTTATGTAGCTGGAGACAATTATATATAATTAACCCCATATTGAAATGATTCAACAATTTATAATATATATATAAGTGATATGATTATTACTAACTTACTAATAACATCTGTATAATTTGGATTTGAGACAAACCTCTTCACTAGAATATGTTCGTGGACGTTGTTTCAATTTTGGACTGAACCAAAAAATGGTTATGTTTTAGAATATTTTTTGTTAGACAGACAGGGGTGTCCAGATTAGTTTACCCGTATTTCGACTAATTCCTTCTTTGGTCTTATTAAAGGCAGACTACCACACTAGAAGTAAGAAATTTACGAGAGATAAATCTTTCGCGGCCTAGCTTTATAAGAATCAGATTTAATAATAGGCCACTTGACCTTGCCAACCTAGTTTTTTAGTTGTATATAATGGGGGCAGATAAGTTGTATAGCTTATGCATCATAGCCTTCATAGGCATTGCGGCTGGTAAGAGGGTTGCACATGGGTGATATTGGAGGAATCTTAAGACTATTGCTAAAGAAGAAGCTTCAGATGGTTATTAAAGTGAAGGTGAGGACCATAAGAGGCCATAGCTCTGTCATTGTTAAGGTCAACAAGCAAAGCAACCAATCTGCTCTACCCCGTTTATATAATATATATTGTTGCAAAAGCAAATCATAATTCTGCAATGGTTAATGACAACTCTACTCCCTATGATAATTTTTAAAGCAAAAAATATGCCCTTCACAAGATAACGAAATAAAATAGAAAATGAGAATGATTTTCCCTCTTTTTAATTATGGGGTACCCCATCACAAAAAGAAAACTATGTAGAGGGTGCATCCTATATTATAAGTTTTCGACAGGAAAGTATTACATATGAAAAAATAAATTTTATTTTCCATCTTATTTTATTAAATTGATTTTGATTTTTAACTATGTTATATAGACTTTTACTTAAACAGAATATTTTTGTAGAGTTGGTTCATTCAAGTAGTGAGGATTGATGGGATAATAAAACATAATTAGGATATGTACGAGGTTTTCTCTAATTTAACAAAAAATTAAAACAATAATGTATAAATATTTAATTACGTTGATTGTCCATTTCAATTATCAAATTAGTTTTTCTCCAAAAAAGATTATCAAATTGTTTGAATTTTATTATGACTTAAGTATTTAACCGTACATAAAATAAAAAGTGAATTTTTTCTTTTGAAAATATTAATTATATTCTTTCCTGTCTAGATGCTTTGTTAAGTAACTTAAGTGTGTTTGGTCAAAAAAAAAGTAACTTAAGTGTGAATGTGCTAATAGAAAGGTGATTTTTTTTTTTTCCTCCTATAAAATATAAATATTTAAATATAAAAAGACAAAATAAGAATTTAAAAAGAAAATAAAAGGGTCAGGTGAGTAATGTGAGGGTAAGAATAGAGTCCACCAACACAATTTGAAAGCAGTGCCAGATCCTGCCGGCTAACTTCATCTGTATACAGTGGCATACCTGTAATTTAGTCATTGCAGCAATGGCTTTTACGTCATTATGAACACCATTTCGGCCAAAAAAGGCAAAAACTTTAAAAGAAAAAAAGGTGCCTCTCACACGCTTTCGTCAACTTTCCCCTTCCACCCAGTAGTTGCTCTGCAACAAAACCTCTCCCTCTCTCCATCTCTCTCTCTCTCTCTCTCTCTACAGAGTAGACTCAAATCCCACAAGTTTTTGCAACTTCTTGTTCTCGAAATCACAACCCTTTTTTCCAAATCTTGGAACTTCATCCCAAAACGAAGTGAACCCAAATCCTTATTTTCTCATACACAGACAAAAGGGTGTAGTAGTACAGAGCAAAGCAGTGTTGGGATTTGGGAAATGAGGGATGTTTTCGTGGCTGGCAAGGATAGCGTGGACTTGTTGGAAGCCTGTGAGGAGATATGCCCGTATGAGCAAAGATGATCTTGATGACTCTGCTCTCGAAGACCCTTTGCTGTGGTGCAGAAGCCTAGACAAGCACAGCTACGGAGAGTTCTCCTTCGCTGTGGTCCAGGCCAATGAAGTTCTCGAGGATCAGAGCCAGGTGGAGACTGGTCGTGATGCCACGTTTGTTGGTGTTTATGATGGACATGGTGGACCTGACGCCTCTCGCTTCATCTCTGACCACCTCTTTCTCCATCTCATGAGTGAGTCCCTCCTTTCTTGATTTTTGTGTTTGGATTTTGTTTCTTGGGATTGTTGGAGTTGTGTGTTTTTATGTTTGGTTGTTTGTAACTTGTGAATTTGTGTGTTTTTTGAAAGGGGACGTCTTATTTTTCTTTTTAATGTGTATTGTGTGTCAGTCTGATGGTTATAATTTGTTCAAAGCAGAGTCTTTTTTGCCTTCTCTGCATCCCAGGCTCACCCTTTGTCACACAGGTGGGTTTGTCTTGTTGTGTGCTGAAATATACATGCTGCTGTTATTTGGAGAAGTTTAATTAATTCTTGTTGAAAAAAGAAGTGAAAGTGAAAAGATGAGGAGAGAATTGGTTTCATTAATGGACCGATTGGAAGTTGGTGGATCTGTTTTGTTGTGCAAAGTTGGAGTAGATTTCAATGTTCAATTATATAAAATTGGAAAAATTTTTAGTGCATTTATTTTATTTTATTCTCCTCTGGTGTATGAAATTTTCAGTTCTTTCTTATGTATGAATAAACATTTTCTTTCCCTTCCATTCTGAGCCTTTATTGAGATCCCAATTGAGAAGATTTTAGCTATATGTGATAGTGGAAGTGGATGGGGAAGATAATTTAAGAATACATGAGTTTGGTTTATCTATGTTTCCATAACGATGAGGGCTTATCTTGCAACTCAGGCAAATTTAATACTCTCAGTTGCATTACCTGCTTATTTTCTATATTCTAGGCATCGCTCTCTGATTGCTATTTTGCCATACTTGAAGTACTTTTGGATTTTTCAAATTGCATCTTATGTAAGTGTGTTACAGGACATGCTCAAGAAAAAGGAACCATATCTGAAGATATTCTTAGAAGTGCCTTTTCTGCAACTGAGGATGGGTTCCTTACTCTTGTGCGTAGGACGTGTGGAATAAAACCATTAATTGCAGCAATTGGGTCTTGTTGTCTGGTTGGAGTTATCTGGAAAGGGACATTGTATGTTGCTAATGTAGGTGACTCTCGAGCTGTAATTGGTTCTTTAGGTAGATCAAATAAGATAGTTGCCGAGCAGCTAACTAGGGAACACAATGCAAGCATGGAGGAGGTTAGACAGGAGCTCAGGTCCTTGCATCCAAATGATTCACATATTGTAGTTATGAAGCATGGAGTTTGGCGTATCAAAGGCATCATACAGGTTTACTCACATTTTTGCCACATTTTGGACTGCTTGGCTTGTTTTTATCATGTTACTTGTAGCATATATATAATATGCATGAATTTTTCTACCTGTTTACATAGTTTTTATTTATTTATTTATGTTGTCCGTAAAATTGTAGTTTGTAAAGCCAGCCATTGCATAATTGTGTATGTTTTATCTTCATCTTTCCAACTCTGATGTTTCTAGTTTTTGAAGATATTTGATGCACTCTTTCAACTCCCTTCTAGATAGGATGCCCACTTTATAAAATGACTGCCGTTGTGATTTTTAATTTACTAATTTTGTAATGTTTGCAATCACCTTGCCAGAACTGTTTTGGATGCTCAAGAATTACAGCATTATATGCACAGTATCAAATATATACATGCCCTCAAGACATGTCTGTATGTTGACGAGCACAAATTCATGCATTAGCTGTTATGGTTTGCAATATACAATTTTTTGTTTGTGCAATTTGATACTAGTACTACCATGGTTTTCCCCCTTTCTCGGTCCAAGTCGAACCAGTGGTTATTGTGGCATCAGTCATATATCTCTGAGGCTTTGGATGACTATGTTTTTGTGTTGTATAGCTTCATTACACACCCATTTACTTTTTCATTCCCTCCATGCTATGTAAAAGATGACTATATTAGTGCTTTCTTAATATTAAACTGGTATGCAAACTGGAATTCAGACGTTCAATGTCCTCTGCTTGATGATAGTAAACTATAAAGTTTATTCGCCCGAGAGATAGATCATTGACAATTTATTAGTAACTATTTAAATTACTCCTTTTTGTGTGTTTCCCTGCTTGCTATCAGGTATCTAGATCTATCGGTGATGCATACTTGAAGAGGCCTGAATTTTCTCTTGATCCTTCATTTCCGAGATTCCACCTTCCGGAGCCCCTCGGTCGGCCTGTGCTAACTGCAGAACCATCTATATGTACTAGAGTTCTACGACCCAATGATAAATTTATAATATTTGCATCTGATGGCCTTTGGGAGCACATGACAAATCAGGAAGCTGTGGACATTGTGTTTAATAATCCTCGAGCAGTATGTTGTTTCTTTTAATGCCTCGTTGGTCATTTTTTCCTTTTATCATCGAGATGTTAATAATTTTTTTGGTTACACAAATGTTAGGGAATTGCAAAACGACTACTTAAAGCAGCTCTGATTGAGGCAGCTAGGAAAAGGGAGATGAGATATGATGACCTTAAGAAGGTTGAAAAGGGAGTCCGGCGGTTCTTTCATGATGACATTACGATTGTCGTCATTTTTATAGACCATGATTTACTGGATAAAAAGCAAAATGTACCTGAGCTGTCAATAAGAGGGTTCACTGACACTGTTGGACCATCAAGTTTTAACATTTTCAAGGATTGATATAAATGTGAAGTCTGTTACATAGAGCAACACCCAGTAACTTGATTGGCTAGGTCTGGTTTTAGAAGGCCAGGTTCAGCAAGTTTTATTTTTTCTTTACATTTTTCTAACATTGGGTTGTTTCTTTCAGCTTTCCTTTACTCCTTTCGAAGTTTCTTATATAAACTGACTTCTTTCCATAAAACTATGCACCCTAGCAAAGCTATGGGAGAGCTTCAGATTTTTTGGGTTCATATGTTGGAGTCTGTATACACCCAAAAGTTGTGCAATTTATTTGTTTTCAATAAATCTCTTCTCGTTAAGCTTTTCAGTCACTGTTAGTGCTTTAAGAGTGTGGAACTAGTGAGGCTTATTAGTCATCTCGGATGACTTTTAGCATATGAGCAAGTGGCTTCTCCTGTTATGATTTGGGTGGAAACTAATGGTGCAAGTCTGATATGGATAATTGTCAAGCCTATCCTCTTTAAAAATTCAAGCCATTATTTTGAACATACTTGTGTTGTATTTTTTGTACCAGGATCGTGTAATTCACAGGGCTGAATTTTGATACTTCATGCCAATCATCATTTTTAGCTGTTGGCATCCATTCAGAACATCAGTTAGGCTTGTTGCTTTTATTGTAGTAGCTTGTCTCTGCAACCAAAACTCAATACTAAATCCATGGGTTTCCTTCCAAGTTCTTTCTAGTCTTGGCTTGCTTATTTGGAAATACCATCATTAAGCATATCTTCCAGCTTGGTTTTCTTAGTTAAAGGTGTCACCGTGTCACCCACCTCTTGGTGAGCTTAGGCCTTGTTATTAGAAGAAAACTTGTATAGGATGATCATTAAGCAAAGTAGAAACTCTTGTTTCTGGGATGTGATGGAAGAGATAGCATTCACCATTTCAAATGCGTTGGATAATATCGAATGAACCGTCATACCACTTCATTATGCTGGCACGATGATTTCACTATCAAGCAAAGACAGAAAGTCTTGTCTCCAGCCACTCCACTATGCTGACATGGTGACAATTTCGCTATCAAGCAAAGACAGAAGAAAGTCTTGTCTCCGGGCACTTCGTTATGCTGGCATGGTGACGATTTCGCTTTCGAGCAAAGTCAGAAGTCTTGTCTCCGACAATGCGATAAAAGAGATAGCAATCAACATTCCAAATGCGCTGGATTGAATGAACAAGAAATTGGAATCTTCTTGTGTGTCGCACTGTTGTACTTGGCCAAGTCACTGAGAAATTATATTCAATGAGCAATTTGTTGGGTAAAAAAACAATAAAAATTGAAGATTTTGTTTGTCCTCTTCATAATTTTTGATAATATAGAGAATGACCATAATAACAATCATCATATGGAAGGTGTCAGTTCTCTTCAACAAATCAAAAGAACCTTCACACGAAATAATAATAATGAAGGGGATTTCTGATTCAACCAAACCAAATCAGTAACAATACATAATTTCTCTACAACAAAGCAATAATGAAAAAATTGAATCTTAATTTGCTCGCCTCCATGCTCATGTCCCAACATAACATAGAGAAAAATAAACATGAATGAGAAATGGGAAATAAATTGAAAAAGAAATTCTGCAACCACTTAATTAGAAGCCTTTCTGTAATACAAAATCTGTTAAGTGTAAATTCTTTGTCCACCTCTTGCTTTGCATGATTAGAAGCATTTCCTGTGAACAATTGAGGGACCAGACTCATCATACTCTGCCTTTGCAATCCACATCTGCACACACAAATAAGAACAACTTTCAGTCATAAATACATTATGCATCTCCTGAATGAATTATTACCAAATTACCACTTTTGTCAAATAAGTCAGGTGTTCTTTATAAATACCAATATTTGTGCTTTCTAAAAATTTTTCTCTGGTCATCATCAACGAATAATTTCTTTCAAGTTCATTGGTTCAATAAAGGGAATAACAATTTTTTCATGCTTATAATGTTATGGTGTCCAACTAATACACTACGCAATGGCTTGCAGATGCTTCATACGTATGCCTAACATATATCAGCAATGGTATAAACAAGACATTAGATTCAAGTTACTGTAAGTTTAAATATTGAAGCGAACAAAAGACATGGAAGGATGGAAATGGAATGATAAATGCATCAGTAGAGTGAGTAACCAGATGCCTTACCTGTTGGAAGGTGCTGAGGGATGCCAAAATGGAGCCTCCAATCCAGACACTGTATTTCCTCTCTGGCGGTGCCACAACCTTAATTTTCATGCTGCTTGGAGCTAATGCTGTAATCTCTTTGCTCATCCTATCAGCAATGCCAGGGAACATAGTGGAGCCTCCACTGAGGACAATATTGCCATAGAGATCCTTCCTAATATCAACATCACACTTCATGATAGAGTTGTATGTGGTTTCATGGATACCAGCAGCTTCCATCCCGATCATGGAAGGCTGGAAGAGGACTTCAGGGCAGCGGAATCTTTCAGCACCGATAGTGATCACCTGCCCATCAGGTAGCTCATAACTCTTCTCCACAGATGAGCTAGTCTTTGATGTCTCTAGCTCTTGTTCATAGTCAAGAGCAATATAGGCTAATTTCTCCTTCATGTCCCTAACAATTTCACGCTCAGCTGTAGTGGTGAAAGAGTATCCACGTTCAGTCAAGATTTTCATAAGGGCATCTGTGAGATCACGGCCTGCCAGGTCCAAACGAAGGATGGCATGTGGGAGGGCATACCCTTCATAGATTGGAACTGTGTGGCTCACACCATCCCCAGAGTCAAGAACAATACCTAGACAACAAAACATAAGACCACAAAGCATTAGAATGCAAGTTTTATCACTTTCATCAAGGCTCTACAAAACCCCTTTTTTCAAGCATTCTTGAACAGTAATTTAAAATTATCATCTGGTTCCCCCGAGTTTGAATAAAGAACGCAGTTATGATGTATATTATAAACTTACTTGAATGTGTTGCACATCAGATAGCAACACATGAGATAGAACAGCTGACAATTTAAAATTATGCTACATTAACGGATAAATTTGATTATTTTCCCCTATTATAAGGGCATTTTCTAATATTGAGGTACATACAGTTGTCTGTGCTTTTAGTGTGGCAAACATAACAATTGAATTGTTATGATATCTATTTTCATCTGTTTTTCTTCTCCTATGAGATCCATTGTTTTTATTCCAAATTTTTTTTTATAATGATAATAATATATCATGCTTCTTATAAAGAAAACAAATCAAATACTCAATGAATTGCTTACCAGTTGTGCGTCCACTAGCATAAAGGGAAAGGACAGCCTGTATTGCAACGTACATAGCCGGAGTGTTGAATGTCTCAAACATAATTTGAGTCATCTTTTCACGATTGGCCTTGGGGTTAAGGGGTGCTTCTGTCAGGAGAACTGGATGCTCTTCTGGAGCCACACGGAGCTCATTGTAGAATGTGTGATGCCAGATCTTCTCCATGTCATCCCAATTGCTAACAATACCGTGCTCAATTGGGTATTTCAAAGTCAAAATACCTCTTTTTGATTGAGCCTCATCCCCTACATAGGCATCCTTTTGGCCCATACCAACCATCACACCAGTGTGGCGAGGGCGACCTACAATGCTGGGAAATACAGCCCGTGGAGCATCATCTCCGGCAAATCCTGCCTGCATCATCAAGATCGATCTGCTTTAAGATTCAGCACTTAGGTACTAGGAACAACCATTAAACAAAAGCCCTTTATACTTATAGAAAAGAAAAGTCATTTTGGGATCACAAAAGAATTGATACGGGATCAGTACCTTGACCATTCCAGTACCATTGTCACAAACAAGAGGCTGAATATCCTCGGAATCTGCCATTTTCTATTGCTTGCTGCAGAAACAAAATAACATTGAATCAAATTATAGCAATCAACTGTTCATCCCTTTGATCACATTCATATCCATGCATCTGACTTAATAACATGAGCATATTGATGCACCACATTGCTTGCACCACATTGCTTGCACCAAACTCCCTCAACCCAGGTAATAAAAGATACTAAATATGCTGGCAATTTAAAAAGACTTATTATTTATGAGAAATCAACATGATATAAATCAGAAACAAAGGATGACATAAAGCACCATTTGCCACATTCTGTATTCTATAAAAGCAAGCAGGTTATGAAGATCACCATTGAAACATAAACATTGAAAGGAAAGATCAATCTAATGCCTCAATAAGTTTATGAACCTAAACCCACCACACATACCAAACTATAAATGTATAAGGTGCATTCCAATGCAAAAATGTATATAGTTTTTGAGATGATCAAGCAAAACCCATCAATTTTTTCAAGAATCAGGCACAACAATCAGATAAGAAGCAAAAAGAAAAATGTACCTTTGAATGGAAATGGATCACACTATCTCTCTCTCTCACTCTCTCTCTGTGGATGTGCGTCTCTGTGTCTTAACAGAATAGAATGCCTGATGTACCCGCCCTCTTGTTTAAAAAAAGGAAGCTCTCCCAAATGAAATTCAGCTTAAATGAAGCTCAAATTTGCTCTCTTGAGATCCTGACCGTCGGATGTGAATATTGATCAACGGACCCCATGACGAGTCACGCTGATGGTGGAAACAGCTGGCTCACTTTCGGTCTCTGAAACTGTGAGGACGGATTTGCCCCTCTTACTAGCAGCAATGGCCACCTGTCTTTTTTGTTCGCCACCAAGGGCATATCAGGAAACATGTGCCTATCATTTTCCAGCAAATACCAATGCAACCCCTTCCAAAAATGAAAAAATAAAATAACATAGAGCAAATCACATGATAATTTCATATTTACTGAAAATATGTCAGGTTTATATTGAATAATATGTAAAAGAAAATGATAAATACACTTCAAAGTTAATCTTTTACACTCCGTTATATACTCACACAAGAATTTATATGAATGGTTATTTTTTGAGTGTAACTAACAATTTCTTTTGTAAATATATAATGTATTTTCATATTAGTTACCAAACACAATTTTAGAATGTTTTATAATTGTAGCATACGTTACTAGATTTATATGATAATTAATGAGAATTTTTATTCATTATGTTATATAATATTTAATAACAATCTATAAAAAGTAATTGTTATTAATTATCGAATAAGTGGTGTAGATGAAAATATATTCTTACGAAAGTATATCGAAACCAACAAATATAATGGCCTTTCAAATTTCTAATGGACCAACTTGCTAACAATCTAATAGTATTTTTCTTCAATTTGTTGAAGAAGTTTTCTTCCTCAATATTTAGAGTGAAAATTAAGTATGTCTTATGGTAGATAGCTAGTTTCATCCACTAGCAATTCAGCAATCTGATAATTGGTGATGCCAACATGGCAATGTGTGTGGGTAAAGTTCACTACTTCACCAGAAATTGGGATTCCAAAATTGCCCTTGGCTTTGCAGAGTTGTCAAATAATAATGGAGAGGGGGGTAAAATTGTAATTAAAAAGGGTAAATTTTTTCCAAATCGGATACCTTTGGATGACTTTATTTAAGTGGGGTGGGGAAGGTGGGGTTGGGTGGTGGTGGTAGTAATCATGCATGGGATGGCGAGAAAAAAAAGCACAATGTGCCAACTAAGCATTCCGTTCTCTCCAACTGATTGGAGATCATGTCGGCGTGTTTTGTTCACGTGCGGTCACATCCACGGACACTTGGCGCTCCGCCTCTCTTCTCTCCAAGCTTATTTTTCGATTCGCCGTTGACTTGTGGAATTCGTCAACAACCAAACGCTCGTCTAACTCTGTCACTTATAACGTGAAACGCATAACTAACGGCAAACCTCACAACGTGGTCGCTCATCTTCAAAGTTTCATGTTCTCTTGTTTTCTTTTTCTTATTAATTTTTTAAAATTTTCCTAATCAATCTTAAATTGATCACCAAGAGTGTTAATAGACTAAGTTGTCGTATATAGAGGATCGAGTCAATAGCGGATCCAACAATTTTCTTTGAGAATTGACTCGAATTAGTTGCCTCTATGTGTTTGGGACTTTTCTTCAAATAAGTTGTGGTTATACCAAGCAACTAAAATTTAGTGGAAGGTTTTTGAATTCACGAGATTAGCTTACCCCGTTTACACATACATGGTTCCACTATTAGATTGAGCTCTCACAAGAATCAATTATGATTTACTTATCATAGTATTATACTACCTTAAGTCATTACATGTCATTATTTTACTGAAATGAAAATGTTAGGAAGACCATGTCATCGTACCATATTTACGGTATCATGTGATGTGGTTTTTTAGCCACCATTGATATCTTTAACTCTTTTTAGATCAAAAGTGACTAGGAAGCCACATTATATGGTACTACAAATGTGGTACAATAACATAGTTGCTCTAATATTACCTAGTAAGAGTAAATATTACCTTTTGTATGTGTAAAATTCTACATTTTGTATGTGTGAAATTCAACAACGCACCTCAAATTTGAGTTTAAAATTAATAGTTTCTTAATTATTATGTTATTAAGTTGTTTTTGTTAGATTTCTCAAAAAAGGTTGTTTTTTAGGAGGAGATAGAATTTAAACCTTTTCACTACAAAAAGCATAGGTAATAGCCATCTTTATTAGTTGCACAGAAAGGGATTGTAGTTGAGCAATAGAGACTAAAGTGCCTCGATTTTAACAAAAAAGTATGGCTATTGGGCAATAGGGACTAAAATACTGAACTGCAATCCCTTTCTGTGCAACTAATAGGGGTGGCTATTGTTCATGTTTTTTGTAATGTTTCTATCATTGTTAATCGAGTTTAGTTTAACTAACTGCATCTGAGAATTAATCCCCTACAAAAAGGTATTTACTTTTTGTTAGAGTGATATAAGGTAAAACTATTATTAAATGAGAAATGGCACCTTTTTTTTTTTTAAGTCATCTTTATTAGTTGCACAGAAAGGGATTGCAGTTGAGCAATAGAGACTAAAGTGCCTCGATTTTAACAAAAAAGTTTGGCTATTGGGCAATAGAGACTAAAATACTGAACTGCAATCCCTTTCTGTACAACTAATAGAGGTGGCTATTGTTTATATTTTTTGTAGTGTTTCTATAATTGTTAATCGAGTTTAGCTTAACTAACTGCATCTGAGAATTAATCCCCTACAAAAAGGTGATTACTTTTTGTTAGAGTGATATAAGGTAAAACTATTATTAAATGAGAAATGGCACCTTTTTTTTTTTTTGGCCAGGAAATGAGAAATGGCACCTTAATTAGGCTAAATTGCACATCTTTATTCGTGTGAACATGTTTCTATTATGGTCAGTCATCATGGCTAGTTTGGTCCCGCATGTATGCTAAAAGAAAGCTCTTTTTCTTTTCAATGACCCTTTTTTAAGTATGACCACCTAGTCTGGTCATCAAACTATGTATTCAACCAATAAGGCAATAAATTCTTTTGGGTTATTAGGCAAGCTTCTTTATTTAAAAATTGTGACTTTTCATTTCTATTCTTTTTATCTCATAATTCATGGGGCTATATATTATAAATGGAAGTACCCAACTCTTTTCCCAATCCCCACTATATACTACTTTTCTTTTCTTTCCAGATAGAGAATGCCTAAAAACAACCAACACATGCAACACGAAAAAGAAGGACATGATGCCAAGTCTATTGACTATTAAGGAGTGACCTGAATCTTTGAGTATGTATAGGTGTTTTTATTTATTGATCAACTACGTCCATAAGTTTATGAGATTTGGACCTACTCCAACAAAGGGAGATTAAGTGTTATTCATTAGACCAAATGGTGATTCTCATTCATTTTTGATGATATGAATAGTTTATCCAAAAAAATGTGATTTTTGCACTCAACTTTTCACCAATTATTCTTTTTTTATTTTCTTTATATTAGATATATATAATTTTATTATTTAATGGTTCAAATTTACCCCTATACAATTTTTCGGGAGCAGCTACATGTTCTTGACAAAGTTCATTTCTATTGGGAGTATTAGGGTTTAATATTGTAGGATTTAGTAAGAGGGTTTTGTGTAGAATTATTGTTTAAGACCTTTTGTTTTATGGTTTTGCCCTTTTAAGTTTTCGGATTTAGAGGTGTAAATGTGTCATAACTTGCATATGTAACAGAGACATAATTGTAGTTGAACTGTAGATGTTTGATCGGAGTATGTTGAGGGTGATTGTACAAGTCTAAGGCATGGAAACATTGATAAGTACTGCAGCCTCTTCAAGTGTTACACAGTTAATATGAATCTTCAAGTGTTAAAGTCGATCATCTCCAACAGGCAAATGAAATGTATTTGTGTTTTCCTCCTCCACCTCTCAACAAGTGTTGAGATGAGTGAATTGTCAGGAATAATACACTGATAATTATCTCTAATATTATCAAATGCACCTCTCAACAGCTATTGTTGAAAATTTGAACAAATTTTTATTTCTATTACTTCATTGATCAAATATTGGAATGAGAATAAAAATTAATTTTCTAATTTTAAGGATAAATTTAGTGTAAATAAGATTTTGCAACACCTGAAATGAGTATGTTGTGAATGGAAGTACGACTCCTGAATTGTATAGCTAGAATTTTAGCTTTCTTACTGATAGAGTTGCTCTGGTAACATTCACCATTTGAATTGGAGTCCGAGCTCGACTCTCTGAGATGAATGTGGAAAAGATGTGTCTGAAAGAGGATGGGTTTATAAAGAGAGGGATATAGCGGTTGGAGCGAAAATAAAGTCACCTCCTTCAGTTTTTAGTTTTGGCGTGGAAGGGATTTTGAGTGTTCAATTGAAAGTTTGTGTTTTCCTAAGAGGCTTTAATTGGTTGATCAATCCCTTAAGACCTACTTAGTTGGATAATTAGCCTATTGGGTTAGGCTTAATAGCCCATTAACCAATCTAAGGCTGTTACTTGCTTAGCCCTCTAATTAAACTCCATCATTTTATTTCTTTTTTCTTTTCAATTAAAAACCATTTAACACTCAACCTAAGTCATGATTACTATCCCATGTCAAAGTCACCTTCCTTATTTATTCTCCAAGTAACCTAGGTGTCTTGTCCTAATCACTATGGCCAGTCAACACTAGGGTTCTAGAGGTCAAACCTCTTTAGTCCCTTTAGCATGCATAAATAATAAGCATATAAATATACAAGTGTAGTCATGCGTTGAATCCGAAAATATCATCCAAGTATATAAATAAAACTTTAAACCCACTTGGTCACAAATGGCATAAGTGCATCCACATAAAAATAAATGATCATAGAGTAAAATAATTTCCCATTAAACTCCACACCATGTATCTCAAAATATATATATTAGTACTCAGCTAAGTAATTAATTTAGTTGCACCCTTGAACCAAAATCATTAAAATACGAGGTGCTACAATTCTAAGGTAAATTGATTGCTAAAAACAAACATTTAATTTAAAATTTTTAAAAATAATTGACTTAAACTATACTCAACAGCTCTATATACCTAACATCTCCACTCATCGTTTCAACATCTCTATACACCGCTCCTCTTTAACAAAACTCTAAGCCTCACTACACTAACATTCTCTATATTAAGGCAAACAAGCATAATATTAATGAATGGATACTCAATTTATGGTTTGAGAGTCTTCAAAAGAGTTATTTTCTATCATTCTTTCAAGTTTAACATAAAAAAAAATGCTTAATTTTAAAATATGGAATCATGACATGTTCGACATTGGTGTGCCGAACATGTTCTAAGTCGTTCGACAATAACCCATCAAACACTAAGCAATGTGTTCGATAGTTAGCTACCGAACAGTTCTAGAAAATTTTTTTAAAAAATAATATTTGGCGTTGTTGCACTAAACCAAGGCTTAACATAACTCATATGTTTTCCCACAACCCTCTCTATTTTGTTCAAGTTCGATATTAAATTGTTGGGATTCAACTTATTTCATCCCAAACACAAATTATATGACAAATAACTTAAATTTGAAGCTCTAAATCAAAGATTTGATTGGGGTGTGATATTGATTCGGTGGTGGTGGTGGTGGTCGTCGTTGGTAGAGTTTGGTGGCAGTGCAATTGGATCTCACATTTTGGTGGTGGTGGTGGAGATGGAGTTGAGTGTTTATGTTGGGTATAAAAAGTAGAACATGTTGGAGATGTGTAGAAAAGTTGGGTGTTTTTGTAATTTCTAATTATTCGATGGGTGCAACAAGTGGATTGGAGCTACTGATAAAAAAATTGGGTCCAAATATTTTTCTCACTTTGTCACTTAGAACTTATAATGTATCATTTTATCATCTGAACTTCAAATGTTGTTTCTAAATGTCTTATTCTGTCAAGTTCATCAACTTGATCGTTAAAAATGCTAATATAGCACAGACGTGGAGAGTTTTCTGTCCAAGCTAGTGACAACATGGTGAAAATGACCAAGAAAATTGGACATGTAGGAGCTACATTAGCATTTATATTAGAGGACTTGACGAAATAAAGCATTTTACAACATGTAAAGTTCAAGTGGTAAAGTGATACATTATGGTCTCGTTTGATTCATAGAATTGGATATGTTAGAATAAATGTCAAAACCATTTGTATGTGAGGAAGAAACATTTAACTTTGAATAAAAAAATGGAATTTAAATGGACTAATGAAAAAAATATCCCCTTCAGTACCCCCAAAATGGTGGGATTAGGGGGATAATTTTTCCCTCCATCTTCTTTCTTAAACACTCATAATTTTTCTATTTATCTTATTTTAATCAATCATATGTAGCAAACCAGGCTATATAAATTTTAAGGAGTACAATGAAAAAAAAAAAAAAGTCTATCTATCGACCAAAATGGAAAAGGGTTTTTTTTTTACTTGAATCCCTCTTTTTTCCACCAGAAACATTTCCCACCGAGTCTCCGGGTCGGGTCGACTCGGTATCACATAATGCTTTGCCAACAATTATCAGCGCAGCGTAAGCGTAGCTTCAGGGCCGTCGCCTTCACCTCTGCTTCCCCTCTCTGAGCTCTCTCTGTCTCGCTCTGAGAATCAATTCTCGGAAAAATGAATAGCGCCATGAAAGCGGTTCTCGTAAACTCAAAACTCAACTGCTGCATTTATATGAGGGCTGCCCTCTTCCATTCTACCCCCGTCTTGGATCGTAAAAGACGAAACTATGGGGACTCTGTAAGTTTCTCTTTTTCTTTTTGTTCATCTATATGTACATGTTTCTAGGTCATCTTCCATTTTGTTTATTTGTAATAATCTCTGCAAAAGTTTGAAACTTTCGATCATTTGGGTATGCTACAAAGATAATCCAGAAATATTGGCGTTTTCTTTCTCTTTTGAGCCATTTCTCTCCGTTTGGTTTTGATGTGAAAACTGAGTGGAGGTGAAAAAGAAATGGAATTTTGTGGATTATGTTTCATTCTGTTTTGGGATTTGATAGAGGAGATTTTTTCCGAAAACAGGGTTAAATGGTTTAGGAGCTACTTCTGGGTGCAGGGTTTTGTTTTCTTCGTCTAGAAAAATTAATAGTTGGGACTTGTAAGCTCAAGTTCGTTGATTTTCTGGATTTTCTCCCCAACTAGACAGTGCATTGTAGTAAACATTCAAGCTTTCCTGAAAAAATAACCAGACTGTATCTGTCTCTTAATCCATTCATAAATGGAGAGCTCTCACTTTTCTAATCGATTGGAAATAGTTGGGACTTCTAAGCTAAATTTCATTGATTTTCTGCGTTTTCTCACCAATTAGTCGGTGCATTCAAGCTTTCATAAAATAGACCATAACTGTCACTTACTCCATTCATAAATGTAGAACTCTCACTTTTAATTGATTGGAAATTCACAAATAGGGATGTCGAGTGCAAAGAGAAGAACTTTGAAATGCTGTTTAGAATTTATTAAGACTATGTTGGCATTGGTATCCATCAAACTGTTATAATGCTATTTGAGATCTCAACATAAAAAATCGAAAATATTATTAACTTTTATAAAAGATATTTTATTTCTTCTTTCTGATAGTGAATGAAATCATGTTAGTTTCTCATTACGGTTTACTTGCAGAGATGCAACCACCATTCAAAAAGGTCCAGAAGGATCTATGCAAAACAAACATTGTTGCGCAATGTCAATGCTTATGCAGACTTACTATTTCAGGTTCCCCATTCTTGCTGTTAAATTGTCTTATATTTTAATTGGAAGAATTTTATTTCTGTATATTATCTTTAGCCTTTTAAATGGGGAACCAAGTATCTTGTGCTAGAAATTTTTGAAGAGTCAAATGCAATAAATTATTCTTGAAGTTTCAGAAAAATGAGCACTGCCAGACGGCGGTCCCAGATTGGTCAATCTCTTTACTTATTTATTTGATAATACTTGTACAGAAATGATCTCACTGATATAAAACATCTTGTCTCAGTTTTCCTACTTTTGATGATTATGGCTCCCAGGCAACAGCCTGTTGTTTCCTTTTACTAGTGTCTTGTTTAACATGACTTTACTTTATAATTTTGTTGACTTAGTTTCTTTCTTCCAATTAATGGTTTGGTATATCTCTATTTCTCATGGACTGCTCATCTTTTGTAATTTTTTCCTGGCCATTTCCTATTTTTTAGGTGAACTGTTGCAAATTTTGTCATCTTTCTGTTTTGTAAAAGGTTTTGATTGCCTTGAAATTATATATCTTTTGAATGTTGCAGAGTTGGCGGAATGAGCATGATGAGGATGACCCATCTTCAAGTAGAGGCACCTCATGGTTTAAAAGGCAATACTCAGCCAAGGGCTCCAAAAAGAATTGGGGAGGCAATCAAGGAGCCTGGAGTAGCGGCAGAAGTAAGGAAGTACTTATTGCAGTAAAAGACATGTAGTCCATCTTGTAAAATTAGATATACGAATGGCACATCTGTGAAGCCAGGTTAGGATAGTGGGTTTGTCTTCTAATTGTTTCCATTGAGGAAATATTCTATGGGATCTTGTAGAATTTTGGTGGGTAGTTGAAAAAAAGCCTTCATGTGCGCTTAAGTGGCCCTTTTGTTCAACAGAGATCACTGGGTATATTTTCGTTGTGGTTTACTTTGTGAGCCATATATTATATTTATATAGAAGGACCCTATATTCATTTAACTAGGTGATGCTCTTTTTAATGGCATCGGATAGGCACCTTACATTTTCCTTGCATGATTGATGTATTTATGTCTTGATTTCTAGATTCATTTTTCAACATTCTTGAAGTTGCATATGATCTCATTGCATTCATTTGGAACACTATTTCAGGAGGTTTCCAGTTTTGTGAAGATGATATTGATGTGGAGACCATTTTCCGATCTACATTTGGTGGGAACAAATTCTATTATTGGTCATTCATTAATGAAGAGAATCCACAGTGGAGGAGCTCTTCAAATTACTCTAATTACCATGGAAGGTCTTGGAATTGGAGACATCATAATGAAGAAGAATATGAATATGTGTCTGAGTCTGAGAGTTCGGAGTCGGATGAAAGGTTGGTGCTTGGATTGAGTGCTTCTGGCCCTCTAAAACTAGAAGATGTCAAAAATGCGTGAGTTCTTTCTGCTGGATCTCATTGTTTTACTTCTCAGCCACACTTTTCCACTTATATATTATAATTTTTCTTTATCATCTAATCCCATCCTACTCCGACAATTTTAGATACCGAATCTGTGCACTGAAATGGCATCCAGATCGTCACCAGGGATCTTCTAAGGTATTACTATGCCCTAACAATTCATTAGATTCTCTTTATATTGAATCTTTGATGTGGAATGTCATGAGTGGTCAAGTGAGAGAGAGTAAATGGGCTTATCATGTTTAGAACTGTAAATTCATTCTGTTTTATCATATTGGTAAGTGGTGAATAGCTTTTGGTGAATACCTAGTAATGATCAGCTGAGCCATAGATATTGAGTGATTGTAAGCATTTAGTATATTTCAAGTGTTCGATCATTTACAATTGATAGAATTGACGATTTGTTACAAGTGGGAGATGATACAAAGATTGAAATAGAACGAGTGCTCAGGTGCCCAATATATGTCACTCAAGTGAGCATTTTGCTATTTTACCATACTCAAATCATCTGCATATCAAAACCAATTGTACAGTGACTGAGCAATTAATTTATGTCTTGCAGGCTGCTGCAGAGGAAAAGTTTAAGCTTTGTAGCACAGCATATCAATCCTTATGTGATAAATTGGCTGTGAACTGAGGATGCTCCAAGCCTGCTAGTTTAGTTTTATTGCAGATGCTAGTAGATGTAACATATGATCACATATGTATTAAAGTTTGTAGTTTTTGGTTTGCATCCTAGTGACCTTAGGTAGGTTGGTGGATTCACCACTAGAGGTGCCCATAGGGATTATTTATAGTTAAATTTTTTTTGTCGAACAGCACAGTATGGCTTTCAAAGCGGCAGCTGATGCAATAATCATCCAGTGGTGGTGGTAGCCGGCACCTTTGAATTGCGGGCAGTATGTATGCATATTTTAAATTTATACATTTACTGAGGATGTAAGAATGGTATATTTTCTTTATATTGAGCAAGGTAATAAATATTGACCATAGTGGGACAATTATATTTCAGATGAGTAAGTCCAGAGATGAAAATTCCGGAGTTTGAATTGACTGTGTTTATAGTTAATTTTTTTTATGATAATAAAAGAAAATGTGAAAAGTCTCTTTTATTAAAGACCTCCCATTTCCCTGGCCACAAAAAAGGCCTCCCATTTTATTAAAAGAAATCGTCAGACTCACAGTTCAAGCATTTTGCTGGTGCTGGATGGTTGGTGGTGGGTGCTGGCCATTCTTGGCTAACTGGTGTTGTCCTTGGGCAGTTACTGACCAATAGTTCAGAGAGTCAAAACGAAGATGTTTGATTGCTCTAATTTTCCTAGATGCCTCTATATGGTTGAATCTTTGGTGTTCAGGAGCTGCAGATCTGCCCTCGAAATCTAGGGAGCTGTTGGTGTCAATGTTGGCTAGACCATTTCGTCTCTTTGGTCTTTGTAGATTGGTTATTTCACAATTTGAACTCAAAATCTCAGAATTTGCAAGGTATCCCTCGGTCTCTTGCCTTTTTAGTCACAGTTTGGTATAACTGGAAATGGAGATGCATCACTGTTTCAAAACCCTGAATTTGAAACACCCCCATTGGCCACAAAATGTCACTAAGCAGTATGTTGTATACAACTGACCTCATCTTCACTGGGTTGGTTAAAGCTCAACATTGATGGCAGAATTAAATGTGAGCTTGGCCAAATTGGTTCTCTTGAAGTAATAAAAAATGAAAATGGAGGTAGGGGAGTTTTTTATGTGTGAACAAATTGGTTCAAGCTCACCATTTGTACTTAATATGCAATGTAATTTTTGATTAATCAACTTGTCTATGAAATTAGAGATCAGAACCTCCTCCCAACAAAACCAAAGGGAGACTGAGTACATGTAATTTTTTAAAATACAAGATTTAAATCTTAACACATTCTAATCCTCAAGGATTTAGTGTAATTTAGTCAAATATACTAATATACTAGAGTCAACAAAACTCGCGCAAATATGCTGAGTTAACGCGGGATAACTCCTCCATAACATATTGGACAAAAGCGATAGCACCATCAGCAGCTAAAAACCGAAAACCGATGTTGTTCTCCCTCCTTCTGAATCCTTTCTCTGTATAATCAGGGTTCAGTTTGGTTCAATATCTCTGTCAAAATCTTGATAACTATATAATGCTAAAAACCAGACAGATCTTGGGTTGTTCATCAGGGTTGGTCTCGCATCGTTGGAAGTCACAAAGCACTGATAGGCTCTCCTTCGTTTCTATCCCCACCACCACCAAACCATTATCATCTTCTCTTTCATCTTCAAGAGTATTACCCACAACAGTAACTTTGTCATTTACCGGGTCCTCAACTCGCCGCACTAGTTTTGGAGCATTCAGAATGTCCTCAGCTCATTCTGGGTCAAACCCGGCTGGCCCTTCTCCTTCTTCATCATCTGTCGCCGTTCAGTCAGCTGTAAGTCTCTTTTGTTTTCTGTTTCTTTTCATACTGTTGGGTTTGATATAGAATTTTTGGTGTGTATGCTAATTGTATTTGGTGGCTGTAAGTTGCTTCTGAACTGAACCTGGGAAAATGGGTTTGGCATAGGTTTTTGGGGTGTATGTTAAATTTATTTGGTGGGCTATAGTGAAACTTAATTGCTTTTGAACCTTGGGAGATGGGTTTGTATCAATGAGATTAAAAGATTTGGCTCTATTTAATTTGTCATTGAGGAGAGGTTTGGCGTAATTCAAAGTTTAAGCATTGTGGATAACCCTGTAAATATATTGGGACATTAGAAGTTTCAATTTGTTTTTGCCTCCTTTTGATACCTTTGTCATTTGTAGTTACTGCAATAATAAATTGGCAGACATGGCTAGATATCAGAAAGACAATGGTAACAAGAGTGCACCCTTTTCTTGTGCTGTTATCTTTATCAGGTCATCATCTGTATGATTTACTAGGACATGTACATGATTATATATGTTTTGTCATCCAAATTGAGTAATTTATTATATCTTACTATTCTTTATAAATATAGTTTATGTTAAATTGAAGGGCAATGCTCGTAAGATCAATTTCTGTCAGTGGTGCGGTGGCCCAACAAAGCATGAGATCCCAGAGGGAGAGGAGAAGATAAGAGCTATTTGTACAGTTTGTGAGAGGATTGCCTACCAGAACCCAAAGATGGTATGCTGTTCGAATTGGAGTTTGTTTCACAATGGAAATATCATTGATTTGTGCATGTATCAGTCCCGTAGCAAGTGATCTTAGTTTGAATATCTTGGGTGGAAACTGAATTTGTTATGTTGTGATTTGGAATGAAGTCACTATGTGATCAGTCTATTTATTAGGATTTACATTAGGGTAAGTGCGTATCAACTCAGAAATCTCATGTATAATATCTGGTTGATTATTGTTATGTCTCCATGTGATGCTACCACCATTTTTATATATAACGTAAACAGTCAAATGTAAGATATCCATTTATTTGGTAGTTTACTGGCAACTTGGATTCGTCCCAACTCCAGTCAGGTTTTCCTCCCACTTTACGCTTAAATTGTAGGTCACATGCATGCTATGCATCCGAACTCGAATTTTTTGTTTTTTTAGCTTAATAGGCTTGGGATAATTTTTGAGAAACACTTACGTAGAAGTTTCTGTTGATTCAAAAATTTGGTTTCAAGGGTGATGAGTAATAAAGGTTAATATGTTATTTTGTGACCTGCTGTATTAGATTCACACCAGTGTTCGATACTTGAATTTAATTTATTATTTTTTTTTCCAGCATACTTCTAAGGATCTCACTCTCTGATTGTCTTGGTGCATACATATGTGCCTTCATGTACTGACACACCAGTTCATGCTGACATGCATTCATATAATTGCAACTTTGGTTCTATGATTAACCATTCTGGCCTGCTTACCTTTTCTTCTTTTCATCATCTGGAGTCAGATTTCATAGATGTTAAAATTTAAAACTATATTATGGTTGATATTGAAAAGGAGGGAAAATTATAAATGTGTGCACATGATTTTGATTGTGAAGTTCTAAGGCTTATGCAGTAAGTATGATTATTATGACTGATTATTTGTGCACACTTTTTCTTCTTTTCACCATCTAATTTGGATCATTATGATCAGTTCTTTGCATATTAAGACTAATTGTTTTCCTTCAAATGTGACATCACTTTCTTTATTGTTTGCTCAACTGCTTATAGGTTGTGGGATGTCTGATTGAGCATGACAACATGGTCCTACTTTGCAAGAGGAAGATTCAACCATCATATGGTCTTTGGTATGTTTGTAAATGTATGAAGTGTTTATTTGGGAAGGGTCAACTGATGTAGTTATTTCCAGAAAATGAAAATGAATAGTGCATAAGCAACCTGGGTTACTAGGAACTTCTTGTTTTGATGATTACCATCTCATCTTGATGTTGATCAGAATCTTAATTGTTGGGTGTTGTCTTTAGGACACTTCCTGCAGGTTACATGGAAATTGGGGAATCAGCTGCAGAAGGAGCAATGAGGGAAACCTGGGAAGAAGCATGTGCAGAAGTGGAGGTGGTGTCACCTTTTGCTCAATTGGACATCCCACTAATTGGGCAGGTAAGTGAGAAACTTGTTTTTAGCTACATTTAAAAAATTTTCTTATACATTTGATAAGATGTTTTTGTGTTTATTTTTTGTGTCTGTGTGTGTGTGTGTTTTTTTTTTCTGGGAGCAGACCTACATAATTTTCTTAGCAAAGCTGAAGAAGCCCCACTTTTCACCAGGTCCAGAATCATCAGAATGCCAACTTTTTTCAGTTGATAATATACCTTTTGAATCTCTGGCATTTTCATCAATGGTAGTTACCTTAAAATTGGTAAGGGAATCTTTAGGATGCTATGACCTATAACATTTACTTCTTGATATATATCTTTTGTCATACTTTTTCATCTGTTGTGGCTGCAGTATGTTGAAGATGTAAAGGCTGGAAAACTTAAGTTTCACTATGGCACCATTAATAAAAGGTAGGGTCAGTTTATACGAGCTTCCAATTAGAAAAGAATCTTACTGAGTGCAATTTATGTTGTCCAAGGGTAAAAGTAATTCAACAACCCCTAGAATTTGAGTTACACATTGTTGAGCTGTTCAAATTTGATTCACCAAAAAAAAAAAAAAAAANAAAAAAAAAAAAAGAGTTCTTTGGAATATTTCCAGTGTTGAACATCATAAATGATATATTGTTTAGAAAGTCTTAAAATGATATTATATTCTTGATGTTTGTTTTCAGGCCTGGCACAAGTCCTTCTGACATTCATGCCTATACTTTGGATTATCATCTACTGTCCTGAGTCCTGACAAGATGGTAAAGTTCATTTCATTCTTATTTTTTTTGTGGAATTTCATTCCCCACCCTCCAAATGTGTTGGTGTTGATTATCTCAATTCCATCTTTTTTACTCTTCACTGATAAAATCCACATTTTGGATTTGCATAATCTTTGGAATTATCATTTGGTGGTTGCAGAACCCAGTTGGTGTGTGGAAATTGGAGTTGAACCTTTAAACACATTGGTGAAGTTGGGAGTGCATGAATCTTCTTAGACAAGTGGAGTCAGCATCTTCTCCAACCCCAGAAACCACTGTACCCATTAAAATTCAACATTCGTTCTGCTACTCGGAATTCTGCATAATGTCAAGTTCATCAGCTACACAGTTAGTTGCTGTGCATAATTCAGAGAATGGCTTTTCCTTATTCTCATGTTCTGTTCACATCGCCTGTAGAGAGCCAAATTGTATAAATCATGAACAGATTAAAAAATTAATGACAAAATTTTCTCCTCTGATATTAATTATGTTTCTCTCGAAACAAGTAGTTCTTTCTTTCCAGCTGATAAATTATATTTCTTATAAGTATTTTGTAAGTAGGCTAATGTTGTCTTTGTCAGACAGCCCGTCAAATGTTTTTGTTAGCAAGCTCTGAATATAATTCGACAATATAAGCATTGTAGGTCTTATATGGCAGAATTATATTGATATAAATAAACTCATATCATCCTATATTTACAAAACTGTAATCCAAAATTGGAAAGTCGATGGTGGATAATTCTGATCCCGAATTCCGGAAAAAAAAAAAAATTACTATATATAGCAATAAAAAGCAGCTGATTCTCTCTCAGGTACGCCGTTGGTCGGTCAACAAGCGGCACCATTTCCACAAACACTGGACCCCACAGTTCGATAGATTTACTAACATTACTTGGAACAAGTCCATGCAGCACAAAATTCCATCTCCTGGTTTCTCACTCCTCTCCAGAAGCTCGTTTACTTGACCTGCAGTCTTCGCCTGTCACTAATTTCTCAAATTAGGGTTTCCATGCAAATATGAATCCCAAACTCCGATCCTTCCAATCCAAACCTTGAAAGTTCCAAATTCAGAAGACTCCGGATTAGGTTTCATGGAGAAGAGCAATTCCTTCAAAGGCTCGCAGAACCCATGGAACGCCGATTTCGGACTCGGCGCCAGCGATCGCCGATTGGCGTTTTCGCGCCAAGCCTCGTTCCAGCAGTATCGCGAACCGCACACGCCGGTTCCGATCAATCTGAACGACTCGGCAGCCGCGCCTTTCCTCTCGCGGAGCGTGTCCAGCATCGACGTTCCGCCGGGAGAGTATTCGGAAGACGAAAGCGACAAGCTTTTTGGGGAACGGCAAGTTTCGGCCAAGAAAGTCTCGGCCTTGTTGGTTTTCGAATCGGTGTTTCGGATCTTGAGGTCCGGAAATCGATATATGAAGAGGTTATTTGTGTTGATCTCGCTTAATGTGGCGTATTCGACCGCGGAGTTGGGTATTGGACTTTTCACGGGGCGTATAGGTTCGTAGATTATGATTGTTTACCTAATTTTATTTGTAATTTATGATTTTATTTTTAAGCTTTTGTTGAATCGTTTATTTTCAGGTTTGGTGTCGGATTCATTTCATTTAACTTTTGGGTGTGGCTTATTAACGTTTTCGTTGTTCGCTATGGCGGCTTCTCGAAAGAAACCTGATGGAATTTACACTTATGGGTAATACTGTTATGTCTTGGATGTGAAAATAAGCTGTTTTGTTTATAAATTATAGCTTTGGCTATATTGTGGATTTGAGAATTATGTGTATAATGAAATCCTTTTATTCTATGAATCAGGTACAACAGGCTAGAAGTTTTGTCTGCTTTTACCAATGCTGTAAGTATTTCACATTTCCCATATTATTGCAATTGTACGCACTTTTGTAATAAATTAGGAAACCTTCTTTCTGCATGTTAAGTTATGTAGTTTCACCATTTTTTGTTAATGATACTTGCATAGGATTAGTAATTTGAGGACACTTTGATTTGGTGTCTTGTGCCACATTACTTGTGTCTTATTACATTTTGGCATCCATAGTAGTCTTGCATTAATTCTTCTATTGATGCTTCTTTGTTTAAAAAATCGAATTAATGTCAATTTTTAGGCTTTGTCATACTTTTGAAGGTCCATACTATAAATTTCTAACGCTAGAACTTATTATCGGTAAAACTAGGGCATCTTGCAACCCAAGTGCCATTATTTTTGACTTGATTAGGTTGTTTCCATGCACTTTTAGAAGAAAACCTTTCCTTTGTCTACATTTGGTTTCACTTTTACATTTTTTAAATTTGTTGCATTGTAAGAGATTCCCCTCCCATTCTTGTCTTTTGGTTGTAATTATTGAATTAGTTTCTTTTATTTATTTTCTGGCTAATATGTGGACTTTGATTTGATTCTGCTGCACATGTAGACAGCTGTTTCTTTTGTTTATGTCATTCTCCTTGGCTGTGGAAGCGCTTCATGCATTTATACAGGATGAATCTGAACACAAGTAAGTTGGTTATGAAAACTACAATGATCAGATATTCTACTGCAATGATTGTTTCAGTTGAACTTAATTTATGCTGACAAGTATGTGTGCATGCATTTTTGTGTGTGTTTGCATGATCAACCTATTTATCTAGCTAAATTGTGCCAGTGTGCAAAAATTTTACGCTGGTCTATATTGTATATATATGCAAACATCATTACATGAATTACTGTGCTAGAAATTTTTGGGTTCTGGTTTTTCTTCTGATGGATTATTGCCTGCTAATTTTCTGGATATAGGCATTACCTGATTGTTTCGGCAGTGACAAATCTACTGGTGAATCTTATTGGTGTTTGGTTCTTCAGAAATTATGCTCGTATCAACCTTGGTAAGTTTCCTGATGTAGTTTATGTTTTAATATTGAGACCCACTTTTGTTTTGACTGTGTTATGAAATTTACCTTGGTTATTGTTTTTGAGATATAACCTTAACTCCAATGCATCTCATTAGCACCTAAGGAAATGCCTAGGGTTAGTTTAGTTTTGATTTAATTAAAGATTGTCATGTATTGTTTAGAGTTCATTGAAAGTTCAGGATGATGGACTGAGTATATATGGTGCAAGTGCTACTAGGTTAACCTAAAACCTTGCATCAAAGGCCACAAAAAATCATCCAACCTCTTGCCCTGACCTAAGTTATTGGAATGGTACCTGACATTGTATAAAGGTTTTGGCATAGCGATCTGGAAGTAAAATTTTCTACGTCACATCAAAATGATGCGATTGCACTCCTTACATATACACCAGCCTCATTGATGATTGGTCGTATTATCCAGAGATTACTGGTATTGGTGTGTCCATCAGTGTTCCCATTATGATATTTGTGCATCCTGATTTAATGATTTTAGAACGCGTGGCATAGCAATGAATCTTTCCTTGTAAGGGCCTTATTTTTGAGTATGTGCATTGGAAAATGAGATTTTTTTCCCTGCTGTGCATTTTTTATATTTGGCATATATTTGTCATGCAGTGTACAGAAAAGCAGAAGATATGAACAATCACTCAGTCTGCCTGCATGTTCTTGCAGATTCCATTCGCAGGTATAATATGCTCCATCTTTCCATCTCTCCCTCCAACTCTCTTTCTCTAGTACACTAATTGCCTTTTTTTTGGGCCTGCGTGCTTTTTTATATATGTTATGCAAACTTCCATCTGAAGCTGGTATATGTAAATTTGTTTCCCAGTGCAGGTTTGATATTGGCATCCTGGTTTCTGTCTCTTGGGTAAATACTGCTTTGATTTTCAGTCTCTACCTTTCCTCTTTGCTTTTTCCTTTTTTCTTTTCATAAAAAATATATGTGAGATCTGTTTTCAAATATGCAGGGTTCAGAATGCGGAAGTTTTGTGTTTTGGACTAGTTTCAGTTGCAGTTTTTATGCTTGTAATGCCCCTCTTTAGAGCGACTGGTGGCATTCTGCTCCAAATGGCACCACCAAACATTCCAGCTTCAGCATTGAGCAAATGCTGGCGACAGGTTGTTATATTTATTTCAATATGGCTTAATATTATGTTTTGATAGTAATGGACTTACTAATGAAGAATATGGCATTATATGTTTTGTTAGATTGCTGCCCTTGAAGATGTTGCTGAAGTTTCTGAAGCTCGGTTTTGGGAATTAGTTCCTGGTCATGTTGTTGGTTCACTATCAATACAGGTAACTATTGAAAATTAAGTTCTATATTGAGTGCATGTTGATATTGTCAATTTGGCTGCATAGTATGTGTGTATTATGTATATTTTTTACGTGTCTCTTCTCAGTAAGGTTATGCAGTGGCTGATTTTAGTTGATTATGCTAACAGGTAAAGAAAGGGATAGATGATCGCCCCATTCTTCAATTTGTGCATGGTTTGTACCATGATTTGGGAATACAGGACTTGACAGTGCAAGCTGACAATGCCTGAGATTTTTTGTTTTCTGGTTTCCGCATTGATTGGTGGTTGGTGAAACGGTATTGGATTGAAGTCCGAGATGTAGATTTGTACCAGTAGGTGACTAAAATTTTCCCAATATAAAAGAGAGGAATTTGTCGGAGACATGTTGCATTGCAATCAAATATTATTCTCTTTATTGAAGAAAATTAGTTGGGTTAGTGTGAGAGGCTATGTTTTATTTTGAGCATGTCACTGTTTCATAGGTCTGATTTTATAATTAATTAAAGCGTTGTATTGCCTGTTGGCCTTTGTTTTTGAGGTTGGGAGAAATATATATTTGATGCAAACACTCTAAAGTGCCGATCCTCAAGTAGTTAGAAGAATAATATTTGAACCATATTTGAAAACCTCAATACTCTAAACAATATATGGCATCAGAATTAGTTATTTGCAAAACAGAGACATCTTCCTCTTTTTGTGGAGTCGAACCCCTTCGTGGGTGGATATTGTTTTTACATTGAGAACATTCAAAAACCAACACTGGGCAAGGTTTACCACACACACACCTCTTATCAAAAGGAATGACACTCTTTCTTTTATAAACAAGGGTGTGGGTCGTTAACTTGACTGCCGGAAACCTCTCAAAAACGCAATGAGGATGACGATTAAAGTCACAATATGTGCCGTTGTAGAACCAATGTGCTCAATCTCGCTTTCCTTTGCATGTTTCACCATCGTATTGGTTAGCTAGCTTGTTTTTGACACGACAACCATAGGCCAGCATAAGAGGATGACTGAAACAACTAAAGCCGAAATGTGAGGAAACAAAACCACAACCCAGCAACGTCTATTTAAGTGTGCGTTCAAGATGAGGGGGGTGTTGATGAGTCTCATGTGTAAGAGAGAGTTCGATAGTGGTAGAAGTTGCACCTGTTACAATTGTAGAGGAAGCATTGGTTTAAAGTGAGCCTTATGTGGTTGCACCTGTTCGATAGTTGATGTGGCATTTTTAATGATATGGTGGGTGGGTGGGGCGGGATTTCAAATTTATTTGGTTGTTTAATTTTATTTTTATAAAGTTTTGGTATTTTTTATTGTTTTTTGGCCATATATGGTGTCCATGTTATTGAAAATGTCACATCTATTATGTCAGAGTGTCATTTAACGATTTTTTAGACATAAACCTTAACAGACGTGTTCAATTATAAGTTTTCATTAGTTAATGTATAACTTTAATTGAAATATTTGTTTGTTCGTGGACCAACTTGATATACCCCTATAATTAGTAGATGTATTTGTACTTGAGCTTAAAACCTTTCCAGATTGGTTCATGATGGAAGGCACGCTAACATTAATATATGTATGAATTGTTTTGAATAAACTGGTGCAAATCATCATCTTCTTGAAATGTTGGATAGCTAAAATTCAAGCATCCTGCACGAGTAAGAGCACCCGACAAGAGGGCTAGCAGGAATACAGAGATTTGTAGTAAAGAATATTGCATCTTGCTCATGAACATCATCATAGGATATGGAGTTCAACAGACCGAGGAAAAAAAAACGAAGAAAGTGAGCTTTCAACATACCATGGACTTGGAACTATACTTTCGTACATATGTACAACATAATGGTAGTACAATGATGATTGCTTAAGGATATCCAGAATATTATTTGTTGTTTGTTCAGGCTGCTGAATCTATAGAAGATACTGTTATCACTAAAGATTTTAAGATTAAACAGTATATTATTTTACTGAACAAATGATGTTGTCTGATTGTGTGTTAAACTTAAACTTAAACTCATATTTTAAGATTAGAGTCAATGAATATGTGGTTATTGAAAATGACAAATTCTGCAAGGAAAGTCATTATGAACTAACAACAGAAAATGACAACATAGATAGAAATATATATACAAGGAGAAAAATCTTTTTCACTCTTACAATGTAAGCCGTGTTAAGGTCTCCACCAAGGAAACTCCTACGAAGGTTGATTAGTTTTCATATAAAATTTAGTATAAACTATTTAGATAATATAGTTTAAGAAGACTTCAATTGTGCTGAGGTAAGATAACTACAAACTAGAAAGAAACTAGTGCCCAAGAAAGAAATGAAATGAAAAAGACATAGTCAAATTGCCTGCAGGGAAACTAGTCCTTGGCTGTTAGCAGATTTAATTACAAGATCAAAGCTTACAGCAGAGGGGTGTTGAGTAAACAAGTGGTAGAATAAATATTCTATTACTAAATAACTTGCAAACTACTCTACAGATGCACAAGCATAATACATACACACTCATTGGACTAAAGAGTTTCACACTATTACAACTCTATTCTTTATACCTTTTTTTTTTCTTTTCACCCTAAAAGACAAATGGAATAAGATTCGTACTAATGATTTACCTCTAGTTTTATACTGTAAATTCCTTATCTTTGAGCAAACTTTCAAGAACAGAATTACATTGACAGAAGAGCAAGGTTTCTATTCTAGCTTTTTGGTCAAGTCATCTTCCGGAGAGTTCTGTGAATGGAGTAATTTGACCTCCATCCAGATCACATTCTGTGTCCTCTTTGAATGATGGAGGCATGGCTGGCCATACAAAAGCTGGTCTTTCAGTGGGCAACTCTGGTGGATCTGCTTCCCTTGTAAGAACCTTAAGGACAGTTCTCATCGATGGCCTCTGATGTGGGTTCGGATGGCAACAAGCTAACCCCAAAATCAGCACACACACCATATCACCCTCATCAATGTCTCCATCCAATCTGGAGTCAACAGCATCAAGGATTCTTCCCCTGCTATAAAGATCCCACAGCCAATACACGATGCTATTGCTGTAGCTGCTCAGCTCATTTTGATTGCCAGGCTTTCTTCCACAGACAACTTCTAGCACAAGAACACCAAATGCATAAACATCTGTTTCAATAGTTGCCCTGCTAGTAAGAAATGTTTCTGGAGCCATATAACCTGGTGTTCCTGCAATCTCTTTAGTGGAGTGGTGAGTTAATTCACCTTGCTGAATGGTACGAGCCAGTCCAAAGTCTCCTAGCCTTGCGATGAAATCTGTGTCTAACATGATATTGCTGGCTTTTATGTCGCGGTGAAGAACTCTCTTTTCACATCCGTTGTGAAGATAATCTAGTGCTTGAGCTACCCCATGTATTATGCTGTGCCTTCTTTCCCAGCTCAGTGTTGGTTCCTCTATCTCCATGCCTAACTTCTCTTCCCCTAATAGGAATCTGTCTAGGCTTCCATTTGGCATGAACTCATACACAATAAGAAGCTCATGGCTTTCATAGCACCATCCAATTAATTTGACCAGATTTTTGTGACGAAGGTTGCCGATTGTGGTGACTTCTGCTACGAATTCTTGCTTGCCTTGGCGCGAATCCTTTGAGACTCTCTTAACTGCTATCTCTTTATTTCCCAAGAGACCCTTATAGACTGTCCCAAAGCCACCTTTTCCAAGCTTGTTCTTGGGATTAAATCTGTCTGTTGCTCTTTGAAGTTCTTTGAGTTTGAATTTCTTTGGAGCACCGGAAGTGGTTTGAATCTCTTCTTCTATCTTTGGATATGCATCCTGAAGTTGCTTGTTTCCCCGTTGTCTTGTCCAGTACAAGTAAAAAGCCAATCCAATTAGCAAGAGTACTACTACAGCTACTGGGACCGTAATCCAAACCCACAGCAGGTTCGAATTTTCATCTATATGTGATGAGTGGAAGTCCCATGATAGTACACAATTTAGCTGAGTGTTATTGCTTGTGGAACCCGAGAATCCCACAAAAACCTTCTTCGGAAGAAAGGCAGAGAGATCAAGAGAGCGAGACAAAACTGGATTCTTCATTTTCTCCCCAGTTCCATTGGTCAGGGAAACAAAGATGCTGATGTTCTGGCTATCATATAGAACTGTGACTGTGTAATTGCTTTGGCTTGAAAGATTAACACCATAGCTAATCAATGGCACTTGTTCCATCGAGTAAATGGCATTTACATCCAACCCCACATGGTTGTCATCTACATCTTCCGAGTAGCTTTTTCTTGTGTCAAATTCTACTGCCACTGTTTGAGCTTGAGCAGATCCATTTGACTTTGGATTTACAATTCCAAGCCATTGTCCGTCGCTCTGCTCCGGAAGAATGGAATCTCCAGTTAAGATAAAGGCCATGCCTTCACCTCCTGGTTCGGTTCTGGGAGTGATATTAAGTACAAAGGTAGAATTAAAAGATGCTTTGGTGCGATTACCGCCTTTGCCTTTTCCCCATAGCTTGAATGACTCTTTGTATAGAAACCTTCCAGCTTGATTCATGATCAAATTGCCGTCAGAAACATCAGGAGTGACTTGGATGGCATCAAAATCTATGCCTGAATATTCGGATGCAATAAAATCGGTATCATCTATGCCTTTCCGAAATGTTTGATAGCTAAAATTCAAGCATCCTGCTGGAGTAAGAGCATCAAACAAGAGGGCTAGCAGGAATACAGAGCTTTGGAGTAATAAAATCCGCATGATACTCATGAAGATTATAAGATATGGAGTTGGAGAGACAAGAACGAAAGGGAAGAAGGTGGTGAGTTTTCAAGGTTCAAGGAATAGACACATTCTTTTTCCAGATATATAAGGTAATTGTGGTCAGACCAATGACTTGTATCACAAGGAAACTTCTCTGTTCTCTCCATTCTCTTTTTAATTGTTTTTTTAAAGGGTTTAATGGTATGAGATGAAGATGTTTTCGATCCATGGACTTGGAAATGTACTTTTATAGATTTATACAGCATCATGGTGATTAATTGCTTGAGGATTTGTAGTATATAATTTGGTGTTGTCTGATGTTTAGCGAGTGAATAGTCCTTTACCAACTCCTTTGCTTGTCTTGATTATTCATATCAGCTTTAAAAATTATTTATTTTGTGTTATCTGAACTCATATATTAACAATAAAGTCAAAGAAAAATATTGTTATTGTATTCACTTGTTTTACTTTCAACCTGTTTTTCTCTTGAGAGATCAGCCAGGAAATTTCATTTCCAAGTACAATCAGAATCCTGAAAGCACAGAAAATGACAAAATATATATACAATGAGACACATCTTCAGTTTCATACTTTTCTAATATGAACAGAAGGCCAACTTTGGCCGTATTAACAGAAATTTAAAGGAGTAAATTAAAGTCTAAATGAACATTATTCATGCATCAGCAACTGCAATATAATTTCTCTGCTCATTGATTTGTTCAATTCAATTTGGATTTGTATTTCCATGCATGTTCAAGTCTCCTCAAAGGAAACTCCTACGAATGTTAATTAATTTCCATATAAAATTTTTGGTCTGCTTGATTAAATATAATTATATTTAGTTTAAAGTCTTTTTATTTTTATTTTCCTTGATTATGCCTTTATTTGCTCCTTAAAGAAGTTACAATTAAATGCATTAGTATCAAGGTTACTGGAATGAGTCTACAACATTGTTAATTGAATGAGTCAACAAAATTTACGAAGAGATCACAAGTAGTACTAAAGTTAGAAAACAAATGCAAATTTTAAGAAGTAATAAGACAATATTTGTTCATTTCCTTAAAAGTGTGACAATATAAAATAGAAAATCGATCAATAAGTTTGAAGTCAAGAATACCGAAATAATTCATAATTTTGTTACCTCTAACAATATCAAAGAAAAGCATTGAATTAACATATAACAATACATCTAAATAAAAAAACAGAGAAAAATCCTAATTCAAAATGAAGAGTAAAATTATCTTTCTTAGGGCCAAATTAATATAAAACTTATAAAATGATTTATTAAAGTCCAACATTTTTCCTTTTTTTTTCTTTATCTTATATGACTACTTGTATTATTTTAATTAGTTTAACATCAATTATTAGTGTAAGTTGTGGCACACTATGACTTTTTGTAGGACTTTGGTAGCTTTTTAACACGCCAACTAGTCTAGTTATGACATAGGCCATCACTTTGGTAAAAAAAATTTGTGATAATTTAATCAATGGTCAAATAATTTTTGATTAATTTAATTTTTTATAAGCACGATATTTTAATAGAAACAAAAAAAATTTTTATTATTGAAATATAATATGAAGTAGACTCAATAAATCTAAACGTTGAATCTCACATTTAAAAAAAGACTCTTTCATTAATTGTGAGATGCCATAAATAATTTAATAAATATAATAAATTATTTGAACACGTGACAGATTATGATTGGAAAAGTAACACAGTGCACCACTGTGTTTTGCTGACATGGAGTTACCGGAACACTCAAAAATTTCTCCCCACGCATGCCCACTAGTAGCTAACCCTAACCCTAATATATTCTGCGAAAACTTGGTTGGAGGACGAAACCTATTATCCTAATATTGCCAATGGGGAATTGGTTCCGGAACTTCGAAGCAACCACGAAGTCTTTCGGGAACTTCGAAGCAGCTACCAACAAACGCAAGCCGAATTTTGAATCTGCCAAGAATTGCAGGCACAATCCTGATAACTGGAATTGGTGTTATACTGTTCTATAAATATTATTATCCCTTGGTCAAAGAAGAAAGGTTGCGCTGTTGATTGAGATGGACAAGAAGGTGCAGGAGATGAGGCGGAGGTAGTTTGACCTTAATTGACTTTATATTTGCTTTATATTTTTAGTTTTCTTCTTATTATTCTTACGCACGGTAGCTTTTATTTGGTGAATTATATTTATTTTATTTTATAGTTTTCTTCGCTTGATGTTGGTTTTGGTACGGCATGCTTGTCTGTTTAACTGCAGTTTGTATTTCGGTGAATGCAGGAAGGCTGATCTTGATCTCAATGACGATTTCTTCATTCGATACCAGCGGTGGATTGCCGCCAGAAACTCCGGGAATGTATTTAAGACACCATAGTGTTGAAGACAAACCGTTCCAGGTAGGTATTTGGCCGTTTGAATCTTATAATTCCTTGTTAAATTTATTTTTGATACATCTGTATAATTTTTAAATGTTGACCTTTTCTCACTAGAGACACGCGCACACACAAGCATAGTTTGATGAAAATTTGAATAACATAGTCTGTCTATTCCATCGAAATTAGAAATATGATTAAGACTCACAAACTTATTAAGTTTTTCGTTTATAGTGTCTTTTACAATAGCCTCTATTCTAGTTTTGCTCTCTTTTTTTTTTATTTTTCTTTTTTGGTTTGCACCAGATCCTGTTATTGCCTCTACTTACTTTTGTTGTTGCTCATTACTTACATGTGGCAGGAGACGCGAACAATGATGCCATGGGATGCTGATTTGACTTGAATAACCCAATATGCTTGTAAATCTGTACTAGTTAATGACAGCTTTATTGAAAGTTTGGTTTTATAAGTTGGAAAGACTGTCTCCTAAACTGATGTTGCTTTTCTTTTTAAGAAGTGTTGCTCTTTCATCAAAGTAATTATGAGTAAAAATGTTTGTGGCCTCAACCTGCAATCTTATTTTATCTTTCTAGAGTGATGCTTACTGTAATATATTTGGAAGTGAAGCAAATGTGCTAATGGGAGGTGTCTAATTTGCTTCCCTTACCAATCAGTATGGTATTTTCTTGTGTTTCATTTCTAGAAACAAAATGGTTTGCAAAGATCCAGTTACAAAGACAAATTTTTGATTTTGATAGTTTAATTTTTGCAGAGGTTTGAAGCGCTCTCAATTTAAAATCTTTTGCTCTTATCTGTGCAAAATCACTACAAGAAATCTTGGCAAAGGGAACCATTATTATTAACTAATCAAGTAGCCAGTGCTATATATTTATGGGTTTTTAAGTCAACATTTACTGTTACTGCCTTGACTAGCTAATGCAACCCCAAATTGGAAATCATTTGTCAATCTAACTTTAATCAAACAAATAAATGATTTCCTCGAAAATATTGGTTCGTCCATTTGTTTGATCAAAGTTAGATAAGGAAAATGATTTCATATTTAACTAATTTTTTTGTAAGGATAATCTATCAATGGAGATGTCAATTGGTTTTAAAATGCATGCCTAGATTCCTTCATGGTAATAAAGCAAGCTATTCACATGTTGTTCCAATGGCCGCACGTGCTTCTACGTTATCCAATATGAGTTGTACACATGTTAGGCTTGTGTAACTGTCACGCCCCAAATCTAAAATATACCTATATATCTCAGATTTAGGTGTGAGTCACATCCTGATTGAAGTAAATTAATTAACTCCAACCAAAATATGATAAATACTAATTTGGCTTGGAAATTAAAACGAAATTCTTAAACAAGTCAAAGTAAACTATTACTTTATATCAGAGTAGGTAGGTTCCAAAATACAGGGTAATTAACTGTTGATTTACATTTATTTGCTACTAAAAGTAGAATAATAAACACAGCAATTTCCTAGGCACCACTTGATGTTCCTT
>QANT01000430.1:0-31761 GCA_003254885.1 Purshia tridentata
AAAAAAAGAACAAACTTATTTAAAATCATGGTTACATATATAATTCTATGATTTCTGGATTTAATGCAAGTCTAATTAAATCATCATTATTTTCTTACAGTTTGAAATTATGCAAGAAAGGAGAGCCATCAGGTCAGTTCTTTAGAACCCCCATAATCAAAACTAGGTGTCTAGTCACCTCTACTGCTTGACAACCAATATGTATAGAATTTTAATTCAAAACCACATCCAGATTATTCCCTTTTGCATCAACTTTATTCCTTTTTATTAGGTTATGTTGATCCCTTTTACTTTGTACGTAGCACCCTTGCCCAGTCATCTCATTAAATATTCTGCATCAAATACTGTGAAGAAATAGATGTCAAGATATGACCAAACCGGGAGAATATAATTTAATAGTATTTTTGGTCCAGTGCATTTGTACTAGAGTAGTATGAGAGAGAGGTAGAGGTGTGTGTTGTTGTGCCTCAATAATTTGTAATTCTTATATATATATTAGATAAATTATTTTAATTATGTATTTAATTCTTCTATTCTTCTTCAGGGATGCTCTTCTTCTCTTATATCATAGAAGACAAGAGTTCGAATGGCCTCTCATATATTGAGTTTCTAATACATATCCATCGGCAAATTCAAATGAAAATTTGATTGTGTAGCAACTTCAGTTTTGTCACAAGTTTTCATACCTTCTTGCTAGGGCAACCGTGGTATTCGAAGAAGATAGGTACAACGTGAATGAGGTCAGCTCCATGTTCTACAAATGCACCTTTTGCCTGGCCATCACGTAGCCTTATTTATTAGTGCCAAGAAAAAAGGAGCTGAGTTTGGTGTGAGGATTTGTTTTAAGTTTCTATTCAGTGGTAAATGTTGAAAATAGAAATACATGATACAAAATTATTGTATAACCCATTTCACCTCCAGTTTCTTTCCCTTCTCCACCCATCCCTTACTAATAGATCCCCTCAAAATGGGGAAATTATTGAATTTTATTAAGTATAGAAGTCTGTATGTAATACTGTATTTCCTTGACTCTTTCTATGTGGATTCAATTAATAGATGCTTTAAAAGTTCAAGCTTAAATGGCATTTGGTTAACACGCAATGCCATTTTCCTTTGCGCCTTTCTGATTCTGGTGCCATTTATTTTCTTGGGGAAAAGAAAAACGCAAAGTAGAATTGCTCTACTGCTGTTTACCTGCAATATAGTTCATAGATATTGCCCTCTCCAAAAAAACTGTAAGATATTTCATTTAAAAACAACACAGGGAAGGAAAGGTACAAAACTCATTTATAAGATCAATGAGCTTTTAGGCCCCATTCTACCAAAAATATACTTATAAGATCAATCTTATAGTATTTATTTTCCAAATGTTTCCAATATTATTTTCGAATGATTGTGATAGAAGAAAATTGAATATTGAAAGCTTCATTATCTTTATTACTAAAATGTTGGGAATTAAATAAATATTAATAAAGAGATGAACAAATTGATTAAAAGTTATAAATAAAAAATTACAATCGGAACAAAAATGGTTTAGAAAAATAATAATATTTGTGATTGTAAATATATTAACATCCATTTATTACAAGCCCTTGAGTTAACAAATCCGTCCATTGCACCTTAGCCTTAGGGCACACAAAAATAAAAATAAATAATTAGATTTAGTGGAACACAGATTGTCCCCGGTTCTCCGAATTCGAAAGAACGTTGATGGCGGAAGAAGAAAGAGAGATGGAATCGGAGTCGAGTAAGAAAAAGGAGATGACGCCATGGGAGCAGCACTCCAGTGTAATCAGCATCCCTCGGTTTGACTACAAGGCCCCTTCTTCTCTTCTCCAACACTCCCACTCTGGCTTCCTCATCACCTGCACCATCAGTCTGTCACTCTCCTCTTCCAAATTTCTTTCTTTCTCAATTTATTCAATCGCACAAAACCCACTGGTTCTAAAACAAACTCTTTCCTTTTCCGTTATTATCAATTTTATCAGAGAGGGAGAAAAGCGCCACAAAAGAAGCAATCCACCTCCTTGCAAAGGTAGCCTTGAAAGTTGAAATGAACTTGTTGCTTGCAAATGCACCTCAATTTGTTATATGATATATGATTTTTGTTCCTTGCATATGGATTTGCTAACCCTTTTATAATTACATTTTATTGTATTTATTTTTCAGTATGTGCAGTGCTTTAATAGTTGCAGTCCTGAAGAAACTACTGCTTCTAAAAGAAGGAAACTTTCCCAAGACAATATAGATGGTCAGAACATCAGTGGTGGGGAAAGCAAGGATGCTACTGCTAACTCTGGAAACGCTAATGGTATCACTTGTACTTTGCATGCTATTAGATTCTGAGTTTCTGTGTTTGCTGTGATATGAAATGTTTGTGACCATAATGGCAGATGATCCTCAAGAGGGTCCTTTGTCTCCTGTCAAGGTGGATGATGCACATGGAGACACAAGTCCTCTTCTTTCGCTGGTTAAGCTGACAAAGAGTGGTTTGCTTCTCCTATCTTTCCCCGGAAACACTTCTGTTAATGTTGTTGACATTGTATCCAAAATTATTCAGTCTGTGGAATCTGGGAGTTGTAGTTCACCCGTGTGAGTAGATAATATGCCTGTTTCTCACATTTTCTTGTTGAAACATTTGATACAAGTTGTTCTCAATTTATTTGAGATTTTTATTTGTCTTTGTAGTCTTTAAGCTTAAGTCAGCTCTTCAATGTTTTTGCACTCAGTATTCACTTATGAAATTAAATATCTCATGTTGCATTTTAGTACAAGCGATCCAGTAATATACATGTTCATATCTTTTCTTCTACCTAACCACAACTCAATAGTTGCCTTTATTTATGCTAAGAATTGGCAGTTCTTTGGTGTAGTTGGTGTCATCGCATTTTTCCTATCCAAGCTACTTGTAGTCTAAATGAAAAGGAACTGCGTGAAGTTGTATCAAAGCTTGTTCTTCAATTTTTGAACTATAATCAGAAACTTGTGCGGCCCATAAAGGTAGAATTCTAACCCTCTATTAACGCACATACATTACTCATTCATCAAAACACATTATTGTGTGAAATAATTGAGACATGGACACGTACCTCCTTTTTTTTTTTTTTTTAACAACATGAGATCCCCATACTTTGTTCTTTTTGGCCCTTCTTTTATTCTCTTTCTTCTATCTAAGGGCATTCCAATGTTAGCAATTAGCAGTCTATTTTCCTTTTTTCTTTGGTGCATTGGTTGAACTCTATTTAGGGATGATCATGCTGATAATTTCTAAGAATTTTGTATATATTCCCTCAATACATTTTTATTTAATAGGATAATGAGGTATTCGGAAAGCAAACAGATATTTTTGGCAAATTGCCTTGCTTATTATCAGGGTTATTAAATTTAGCATAAAATGAAATTTTTACATGATCTTGTAGTTTGCAGTTGGGTATAACAGAAGAGGAACAGAGACAGAAATGAATATTCCAAAAGAAGCTTCAAACGGTTCAAATGCAGTTGATATGTTAGACCGTAACAAATGCTTTGGCGTTGTGGCTTCTGCAGTCACAGATGTTGTATCAGATTCAGTGGTGGACCTCAAATCTCCCGAGGTGAGAACTCCCTTCACATTTTTTCATATTTGTAAGCAGTTTACTTTGGCATGACATCTATATCTTTGTTCTTACTGTTACACTAAATCTACAGCTCTCTGTTCTTATTGAGCTACTTCCCCTCTCTGGTGTACCCAAAGGGTCTTTAGTGGTTGCTGTATCAGTTCTTCCTGGAAACGTTGTTAGTACAAAGCCACGACTAAGCATCAAGGCATTGGTTTCTGATACCAAAACAACCAAAATAAGGGGCAAAAAGGATTAAAACGTCATATAACAAGCAGCAGTACCTTATGGGGGGAGTTGGAAGATGTGCTAATATTGATAATGAAACTGTGAGGTCGGAAAATAACAATCCATTGACGTTGTAGCTTGTTAAAGCTATGTTATAATTTTTTCTTTAATTCAACTGATTGTGCTGTTTGTTAGACCCCAACCCCTTTACATTTTTGTGTTTGATTTTCTTGGCCAGGTCTTTCTTTGTTCCATTCCTCATGATGGTCGTTGTAATTTTTTGTTTATTAAGGACCTGGTTATGCATGGGCCTCGACTCTTTAGTCATTAGTGTTTACTTGCTCCTAGTCTACTAGTTTTGGGCAACTATCAGAGAATTACTCATTTAGCCTCCAAGAAATAAACAAAATCACAAAACGGTATCACGGAGTCACAATTAGAAACACGGTAAGGAATAGTGATCTCACATCCCGTCTGTACCGAATGTGTTTCTTTGGGTAAAAATCTTTTTTTGTTTTTTCGGTAAATAATCTAGGCAACATAAAAATCAGCAACATTTAAAAAAACAGAAACACTTAACAAAATGCATATCAATATCTCTGTAATAAAAAACGATATCCATTACGTGGATGAAAGCTTGTTATTCAAATTTTGAATGATAAACATAGCAAACTTTCCCGGCCCATAAAGCTACAAGTTCCAACCCATCATTACCTCCGTACAAAACTAGCATTTTGTGAGAAATAATTGATGCATGGATTGTGTCTTTTTCCCCTTTATTTTATTTTTTTGAGCAAACGACAGACTCTGGCTGTCGACATGAATATGAATCAATGTTTGCACTCTATTGCATTCGTCGTTATTATTAAAATGAGAGAAACAATTGAATTATTTAATGGGGTGTAGGTTGAGTTAGTTGATTTTGAATTATTCATCTTTGTGCAAACCAAATTCTTACTTGATTTTATAGGTTGAGTGAGTTTGGTATATAACTGAAAAGGAACCCATGAGAGATGAAGATTTCAAAAATACAGTTCATTTGTTGTGCGGTAACAATCTTTGGCGTAGTGTCTGCTACCAAACAAGTTGTATCAGATTCGGTAGTGGACCCAATGGACCACTACTAAGAATGCTTTAGCTAATCATGTATCTGATTCAATCCTCAACTAATCTCTATTGATCCAATATAGAAAATCATTGATTATATAACAATTATTGAGTAAGCAAAACCGTATGTTTAATTATTACTGAAATCATATGATTATTTGATAATAACTACATGACCAAACAAGTTTGAATTTGATTATTTTTATACAAAAATCTTTAAAATGTGATCTAAAAAAAAACCAGTTTTAATCACGAGATCTGGATCCTTGAACAGTAAAACATATAATTTTAAATAATTCGTATGAAATTAACGCACTTAGGCACTTAACAGAGGATCCAAATATCATATTAAATATTGATATTTCTTAACAAAGATAATCCGCTCAACTCTTTAATTCTAAGTGGGATATTCAGTGACTAATAAACTAAGCCTCAAGACCAGGGACACACTAAAACCAAAAGAACAAAAAGAACGAACAAATGTAGTGAGATGAGAACATGAAATCTAGCTACTTGCCTAAACCAGATATGATTTTTAATTTACAGTGTCATCGATCAGTTACCGCAGAGAGCGATGGAAAGATTTAAATTGATATTGCGATTGCCAGAAGAGGTGGAGCAGTCATTATAGTTGGACCTAGAGTATGATGAGATTGCACCACTCATCTCATTCTCACTTGAAGATGCATTAGTACTTTTGAGGGAAGAGGGATGATGTAATGACAGAGACAGTGATAGTTGACAATCACCGGCATTGTTGTCTTGACCATGTGTTAAGGGATTGGCCTGTTTATGCATTTTTGTTTCATGCTTTTGATCCTCAAGCCTGCTAACCTGTGGAATGAAACCAAACTAATGGTGAATACAAACTATTTGTGATATGGTAGGCTAAATAATTGTTCATATTGTATAATAAGGAAAACCCACTAATATGGTCTGGTACTGGAGTATGCTACTGGAGGCAATAATTTAGATACCATGTCCTGACTCAAGAGGTGAATTTGTGTAGTATTAATCAAAACAAATAAATATGCTCAGAGATGCAACATGCATTCTCTATCATTCATCATACAGGTGTAATATTCCTCCTAACCGCTGCAAAGACTATTGCTTCTTGCTTCTAAAGAAGTAGTAGGAGGTAAGTACTATATGCCCAAATGAAAGCGGTAAGGACCATTTTCAATTTGCTGTTTGGCCACTCATAAGGACTAGATGGGTCCCCTCATTTAATTTCGAGTACTCAGAATGGACCACAGAATGTAAGAGTTTTCAGCAAAGCAATCAAAGACTGGCCTGCCCTGTCAACAATTTTTTAGAATGTAGCTATGTAAACGACAGAACAAGAAGAATAGGTAGACCTTGAAAATAGAATAGGATAGGCGGGCATATGCAAGTAATGCCTAGCTAGACGACTATTTGCAAGCAAAACCAGTGTTCAAAATGCTGCACCCAACCACTTTTGCCAGACAAGTCATTAAAGGGTATAAGGAGAAATAAAACCCATTTTTTTAAGCCCAGGAAAGGAAAAATGAGAAATAAAATAGAAAAAGAAAGAACGGATCACTTTCCAAAAGTTGTGAACTGTTTAGGCATAGAGGTGACGCAGGACGACTTAAAAAGCATTTGGATATTCCATGCCTCCTGTGGTTCACAAGGGCATGTCTGGATTCTTGCACGAACTTGGTTCAAACAAGAAAGCCACCAAAAACCAACATTACACTCAACTTCACTAAAGAATTGGAAAATAGGGTGTGACAGTGTGTGTGTGTGTGTGAGAGAGAGAGAGAGAGAGAGAGAGAGAGAGAGAGAGAGAGAGAGAAGTGGGTTCTTAATTCTTATAATAGTAGTGTGCGTACCTTGAAGAAATCAGATTCTGGCAAAGCACACTTGAGGGGGTCGAAATTGTAAAGATGTTGTGGCAAAGAGAAGGGTGTGGTCCGGTGAGGTTGTTGCTTTATTCCCCCGTGCTGATCAGCCATTGCCAGCAGATCATAGTCATCAACAGAGGAGTACGGATTTGTGACTGTCGTTTCATATATTCTTTGGCTGCTGCATTGCTGCAGGCCCTCTGAGATTGAACTCGTCGTCTCGATTCTAGCTCTGGGAGGTGCCAAAAAGCGAAACAAGAAGAATATAAAGATCAAGATCAAGAAGAAGATCAACGAAAGCAAGCAAGTTCAGAAAAAGCAAAGATCATGCAATGCCTATGCTTTTTGTTTCTTTCTCTCTCACTATCTTACTTTTTTGACATTTGGGAGAAGTAGTCAGTGAAAAATCTGAACACACACCTTCCCCTACCCCAATAAAAGACAAGAGAAAAACAGTGCCTAGTGCCTGCAGAATCCATATGTAGGCTAACCTTTTTGAACGGCTTGGAGGACTGTAGATGACCTGAGAATCTGATTTTCTGATGGGTTTTGAAGATGGGTGGAAACCCATACCCACACTCACATCATTTACTTCATCAACACACCCATCCTCATGCTCTTCAAAACATTGTTTTCTTGCTTGGGTAGAACTCCTATCTGTCATGAATGAAGTACAAAAATAACTTTAAACAGAATGCTAGAGAGAAAAAAAAAATTAACAAAAGAAAGTATTAATAAAGGGAAAATGCCCATGATTCCAATTGAAACCCATTTGGAAAATTTGATGACATTTGTGATCTGTGATGCGTTTCACTTTCATGAGAAGTGCCAATACAAGAAGATCGGAAAGATTAAAGGGTGAGTTTTTCTGTCACCCATTTTGGGCATCAACTAAGCAATAAATGGAATAATAAATGAAGGAGATCATGCTGCAGTCTCATTTCATAAACTTATGCTATCAAGGGACTTGATAAATTTGGAGTTCTAGCTCCGGATAACACCCAATAGAGGAAAATAATTGATGGGTCGTCCAACAGTTATACTGCATTATAGTGTAATGTCAAAAAGATAAAAACTTTTACAAGGATAATAAGAGGGAATGAATGTAAGTTCGAGCCCAAAAAAAAAAAACAAAATTAAGGATTGTGAAAAATTTAGTAGGATATGTGTGAGTACCTTGTCTACTACTCATCAGGTCGCCCCTCATGCTTCTATACATCTGCTTAAGCGAAAGACAGCACAAACAAATAAATCCAAGGAAGAAAGAACAATGAAGCGTTGAATATTTTAACTTATTAGGTAGTAGCTAGCTACACGAACAAAAGCACTTTATAGACTAAAAAATAATCGAGAAAAAGCAAAGAACCTGGAGATGGCTTTTGACATGAGAAATGGTGAGACCTTTGACATCCATCAACTGAAGAACAAGTTTTGGTGTGGCCTCTACGAGATGGGAAAAGGGGAGAGATCGAGTGAGAAACAAACTTCCATTTTTAACTTGAAGAAGAAATAAGAAAAACCGAAAAGCAAAGAGAAGGTATTAAGGTGTGGTGTGCTCACTTTTATGGCCTCCAAGCCTCTCAATGGCATGAACAAAGCAGTGATGAAGCTCAGGAGTCCATCTCAGACGAGGAACCTTCGATCTTATATACTGCCTAACAGCACCGTTCCTTCCACAACTACTAGTCATGATTTGATTTTTCTTCCTTAATTTGTTTTTATCAATCCAAATAATCGAAAATTAATTTCTGCAGCACACCCTCAAGAGTCGATCAAGACGAAAGAGAAAGCAAGGGTCTTGGTTTTGGTGTTGTACAAGTAGAAGACATGAGGCTTTTTGTTGCTCGCAAACCCGTTGGAGCTGTCTAGGTTTATAGCAACAGGAGCAGCTCTATAGCATTATATGCACAGCTTCCACAGCCTAGAAAAGAAGATGAAGACTGAGGAGGAAGAATTTAAGCAAATATCAGAGAGAGAGAGAAAAAAGAGATCACGAGAAAACGAAAAGACGAAGCTGAGAGGGTCTGTAAATTCCTTAAAAGAGTCTGATAATACCTCTTGCTATCGCTGATACTACTGCGCTATTCTGTTCCTTTTCCTTTGCACACCTTCCTTGCACTGCACTGTCTACCAATTTAATATTTATTTTTATGTTTTTAAAATAAAATTAAAAAATGCTTCAAACAAAAGACCAAAAGGAAACACAAAATTTTCTGTCTCTTAGTCTTAGTCTAGACTCACTCACTCACGAGCTTCTGAAATTCTGATTTTTACCCTTCCCTCTAAATCATTACCCCTATGCCATTCTACAACTGCCTGGCTTTGACCTCTCTCTCTCTCTCTCTCTCTCACGTATTCAATTCTGATACATACGCCAACGTCGTCATGATCACAAAAATCCCCTCATGAAAATTATTATTATTTTATTTGAGAGTCTTGTTTGTTTGGGACACTCCACCATTTGGTTGGTACTTGTTACAACAGTCTACAGGGCGCGCCTATACATTTTCTAATTTTCTGAACGTCAAGGATAAATAGGATTCATATATTCACATTTTGAACTGACGTTTTTACCCCTGCTTGCATGCCCTTTGTATTGTAGGGGTACATGTAATAGGATAAGGAACTTGAGTCCAAAGTACTGGCCGGGATGATGGGATCAGTTATGTTGCTGTTGTCGTGTTTGGTAAGGACGGGGGTGGTGTTGGTGGTCCTTTGACCCTTGGGATGCCCCTAATTAAGCTAAATACAATTTTGCATGTCTTTATTGTCTTGTATAATAAAATCCACATAATGACTTTCTGAGCTAACCCATACGCGTTAAAAAGACATTTCAACCAAAATTAATTCATTTTCGTAGAATTATCTTTTGTAATTTGGTGCACTGCTGATGCGTCAACACCCTAGGTGCAACATTTATTGGACCTCTTTTATTGATTTTGGGTGAAGGACTATGGTTTATGACTTTTGTTATGGGCATATTGAATTCACATGATTTGAAGCAAATGTTGGGATTTCTTTTTTTCCAAAAAGTAAATTTTTTTTTCTCAGGGCCAAAAAGTAAATGTTCAATCTCATGCTAGGTCCCCTTTTTAATGGGTTGGCAGCATTTAACGAGCCAACAGCTTATAGTACAAAATCTTTTTTTCTTTTCTCTTAATTAAAAAACAAAAGAGAATATTTGTATTTTTAATTCATGGGTTGGAGGGTTATATTCCATTTAAATTCATTTATATAGTTAATTTAATGAACCAAATAATAAAATAAAAAATTAAGGCTTGCAAATACTAGAAAACAATAAATTAGTAAAAAAAACTGTGATGATTGGACAGCCACACTTAAGTTTGTAAACAAAAAATATCTCCCGAGCGCCGTTGAACGATACCAAGTATTTGGTAGAACCATCTTTTTCAAAGTTGGTACTTAAATTAAAATGTAGTATCAGTGTGAATGAAATGATATAAATGGTTTTTTTTTTAATTTAGTATCCAAAGTCAAAATAGCTATAATAAAATATTACTTTTATGTAATCCTGGTTGGTGAAACTGAAGGGTATAGGACAAAGGATCCTAACTATTTCTTAATGTATGTGCAGCTGCAGGACCATAGATATCTTTAGGTGCATGTATATTGTTTTCCTGTGGAATTTAGGCATTAAAAACGCATGGGTATATATGTTGATGTCGTTTCTTTGCTTATTTTGGTCGTTAATCTGAATTCCACTGAAACCCATAATTCTAAATTCCATTTGCTTCTCAAACACTTTCGGTATGAGGTCTGCAGGTTGAGGTTACCCTTCAAAGTTCAAACCCAATATTCCAAAACTCTCTCTCTCTCTCTCTACGTAATAGTATACATCTTGAAGTAGTCAAAGTTAAAACTCTTTAGCATTCTGATTCCTGTTGGACTATTGAGCTATTGAGGCCTTTAATGTCAAATTCAAAGTCAGCCAAATCATACAAGCTAGGCAAAAGTAGAATAATAAAGCCAATCCAGACAAGTTAACAAGGATACATCATGCATATACGTACAATGGCAATCTCCACCGTCCCTTTATTTTGCAATATTAGGCATACTGATTTCGATGAAGAATCAACGGTCGGGATTGTAGGACAGGACAACACATCAAGTTGGGACAAGAAGATATAATGAGTTATTTTATTTCCATAAAAGGAATTTAATTGAATCAAATCGAAGCACGCATGGCCCAGTCTTCAGAGGGACTGTGGAGGCGCTGTAGATCTGTAAATTGTAAAGACGGTGCCGACTATTGAAAAACTCGGTATTGCTGTACGGCTATTGGCAATTCAGTGATATCAATTTATCAAATCCCCATTTCATGGCATTTATGATTATATTTTGTATTTTTCAATGGAAGGACACATCAAAAATGAAATTACAAAACCATGCAATATCATGAATCATATCAGCCACTGAGTGTTTATTGATAAAAAATATATATTGTTTTGTAAGAAGATTACGAGTATGAAGTTTCATTTTAACGAGTATAAAATATAAATGTTGAAATGAATTAATTTTGACACTCTACATTTTAAGTGTATAAAGATTATAAAATATTCATATTGAACTGAGAAGTTAAACTAAGAGCCCGTATGCCTTGTTTCTATTAATTTTTTTTTAATTATGTTAAGCTGATCAATGTCTTAAATACGAGTGGTAATTACAAGTGTGCCCAAATTCTAAATTACTATAAAGGACGAACATTATTTAAAACAAAAAAAGAAAAACCTGTGAATATTACAAAAAGGAAAATGCTATTAAATCTGAGAAGTAAATTTGTTTCATTTTAAAAATTTCTTGGTTCGTGCAGCAATACCCCTCAATTTCTCTTTTGTTCTGAAGTAGCCCTCGGGTTTGTGTAAAATTTAAACGTACTCATGTTCCTTGTCTGGCTGTGTACAAGACAGATTTAGTCCCCGTTAATATCATTCATGGTTATGTGGCCTCCAATATATTCTTAGGATACGCGCCCCTTGTACTGTGTTTGCACGCGCTCATCATCATTGATAATTCTAAGCAAGCTGCGTGCGTTTTCATCCTACTCTCTCGACAGGCGTGTTTGCCTTTGATAACTGGGGATACTTTTTCCTGGTAGAAATGAATATATTGATGAACCACTTTTTGTCGTCATTCTCGTGTACAAAAAAGAATGAGTCTGCCCAAGCTAGAGTTTGAATCCGATGTGCTAGGGTCTAGGGTTTGGCAATGGTATTGACAGTAAGGATACCGTACTCATAGTTTTCAATGTAGGGTGGCGTTAGGCCTGAGTAGTAGGATATGGTTAGGACTTAGGCCTGGGACTATATTTTTTTCTTTTTCTTTTGTTGGTCAACGAAAGGATAGAATTGATGGATATCAAATTATTATCATTAATTTGGAAAATAAATAGGCAAATTTAAGGCCACTAATGAATGGCTTTCGTGGCCAAATTTGAAAGGGTATCTTTGTCCATTTAATCTAAATTTTGGCTATTAAATTTGATATAAAAATGCTAATTTCTTTTGCAATATAATGGCTAAATTTTGTACTATTTTTGTCAAAAGCCCTTGTATGATTAATTCTAGCTATCACAAGGACAAACACAATGTTTCCTTTATTCGTTTTCCTTTCATATTTGGATGAACGTTAAAAAAAACCCTCCGTTTCCGTTGAATGTTACCATGAATGTGAAAAGTTTGGAAATTTGCGTGAGCCTTTCAAGAATCAAATATTGAAGATGATGATGAGAGTGAGACTGGATGTATCCATCGACTTGTCTTTATCTTAACTCTCAACGTACGTAAGCTCTAGCCACATTTATGCCCAGCTGAGCATTTCAAGATTGATCACAAGCATATATCCAAATCAGAATGTCCGGATCCAAAGTATCCAAGTGTGAAAGTACCTGTATGAGATGTATGAGTATGATAAACAACGAATGGTGCTACATGCAAAAAGGAAACGTGTTAACCAGATGTTGCAAAAAGGAACAGTACTGTACTACTATTCAGGAGGTGGTGCTATATTTGTACTTTGCACATGCCCGATGCCTAATGCCGCTAATGCCAAATTGGCAATGGAAACCTAACTTTTTTTTAACCTAGTGTTGACACCAACAGTGTCACATTTTCCTCATTTATATATATATATATATATATATATATATGTTAGGCTGAAACAAAATAAACTCATTTTTTATATAAAAATTTGATTAATTCGTTCAAATTTTAACATGTACCAAAGATTCTTCACTTGTGGTAAAGGATATTTGCAGATAAAATGCAAAAAAGAGGATATGAAAGGAGCCTATTATCCTGTGTAAGAAGAAACCCACTAATTAGGGTGAGAGTCTTCTTATTTGTTCTGTAAAATTATATTAATATAAAAATTATTCGATAAGAGTTACAGATTAAATGTGACGTTTTTAGTATAATTATCTAAACATAGAATATACTCTAAACGATGTGTGTCTGTGCACTAACAAAATAAGAATGGGTAGCTACGTACGTATTTGTAATTTAGTATAATTTGGGTACGTAGGTAAGGTAGCTTAGCTAATAGCATACTCGATCTCTCTGATAGGTTATAATTAAAAAAGTTGTATTTATATCTGCAATGGGCATGAGGGCATGTGTAGAGTACAGTAGAGAGTGTATGGCAGAGGGGGGAAGAGTAGGAAGGATAATGATGGAAATGACAGAGAGGTTGGAAGAAAGGAATGATGGAAATTCCTGCGCGAATAGAATGATGCGCATATGGCAAGCAAAAGCCAGTGTCCAGAACCAACCATCACCATGCAAACCATCCTTTATCATTTCATATCTGACCCATATCTGATTTTTCTGCTCAATATTCTGAAATTCTTGTAAAAGCACCCCTGCACCGCAACAGTACTACATAACAAATTAAAATTGAGTAACTTTATTATAATAATATATATTATATTCTCTTTTGCATTTAATTTGCATTATTAATATTGATATTTTGAAGGGTGAAGCAAGCGCAAGCTAGTAAAAGTAAAAAAGAAGATGGTGAAAGACAAAAAGTTTGAAAAATCTGCGAGGGGAGGCGGCTTCGAGGACGCCGGTATATTTGGCGTGTGCAGGTAAACCTAAATGTGCCTCGATAACTGTGTTCCAAGTGTCTTCTCTTTCTATATATATATATATGCGCATCATACATTCATGCATATATATATATATATATATACATAACAAGGACCAAAAATGTAATTAACCCATATATATATATATATATATATACATGTATGTCTGTGTGGGACTAGCGGACTACCTAGGGCTAGCTACCTGTAATAATGGTCTATGTAAATGCATTGTGGATATGTTTTAAATTGTGAGTTTTAATTTTGTTGCTGCATGATGAGTCTCGTCAATCGCGAATCGCCGGGCTAATCACGTAGACTAATTACACTAGCTACGTGATCTCTATATTCTTTTCTTTTTTTATGTTGATTGAGTTGGAGGTAGCAAGCTAAATATATAGCTACCTATTTAATTAAACTGCTTACTGCTGACCCTATTGATTTGATTTTCATCTTCCCTCCTCTGCTGTTGTTCCATCATCAATTCAATTCCTCCATCGGGATGAACATTCACCATTCAACTGCCAACTATTTAATGTCAACGTGCCACTACTCATCCAACCCACTCTAGCTACCACAATCTATATATATATATATATATATGCACGTGTAAATACAGCACCATTAAATAATTAAACAATAATATTTACTTTCCACACTCTTATATTATATTTTTATATTATTTTACATATTATTTATAATTAAATTATATATTATAATATAAATATACATGATTAATTATATTATTTCATAAATTATATAATTTTTATTACATACAGTGTTAGATTATATAAAATAATTTTTTGGTGTCATGAGAGCGGGACAACAATCGTTTTTACTCTTTTACCATTTAGATAAACTTGGCAGTTCTACTCCGGAATTATATATTCTATTATTATACAATCAAACATACAAAAGCGTTTTATAGCTAGACAGTATTGTACTACTTTAAATTTTGATTATTATTATAATTAAACACCTTATAACATATTTTATATAAATTAATTGTCGATTATTTTAGAGTATAGTACCAAATGTACTGTTTGCAACATAACATATAAAGAATCTAGCAAGAGAAGAACATATACCCTATATATATTACATAAGAGATGCTCAGATTTTCTTCATTAAATAGATGTATCTCTTTCTTTCTTTTTTTAAATAGAAACCGAAATTCCGACTGTATAAGATTTGCATAGCGCGCATGACATAATATTTTTTCCTGTTTATTCTGAAAAGGACTTATCATAAAAGCACTGTTTTTTTCTCTCCGGCAAAAAAAGAAAAGAAAATCTCACTGTTTAATTTATCTTTTAGAGGAAAGTCACTGTATTAATTTGTTTGACAGCACCTGCAAAAAGTATCTATATACTTTGCCAAAAAATGGTCGATATCATCTCATCTATATACATAAGCGACCCCTATGTTTTCGTATACCAGCACAACCGATAGAAAACTAAAACAATTTGAATCATGATTCATGATCGATAATTAAATTATCAAGAACCCATATATTCAAATGAAGGCAATTTAACCAGCTTCTTTTTACCCATATAATTTTCAATCACATTATAATCAAAGCACTCTTTAACCATTTAAACATTAGGGACAGGCTATTCCGATCAACTTTTATTGCTGAATTGACCACCTTACGACATTCGACTACAATAGTCCATTGAAATATTTGTATTATTTTAGTAAATTATTGTTGAATAGTACAAATATACAAAAAGATTCAGTAGTTAGTCATCAAAATAATACAAACATTTTTCATAGACTATTGTCAAATGTCTTAAGGGTGAATAGCCTGGACTTAAACATTATAGCCGATCTATTTGGACAAAGCGTTGTCCTTCATTTACCTAGCAAATACGCATACAGTACAAGAGTTAGCACTTCTTACATTAAATATATGATTCATTCACATTTCAAAGGTTTTTTTGTTTTCACACAAACCCATAAAATACAATATTCTCATTTCAATGTTAGAAAATGAAAATTGTGTTATTAGAATAATTAATAAATATAAGAAATTTAAACATATTTTGACTTGGTATACTGAAAATTATAATTCTGATGGTCTGGAGAATGATCAAGAATGATTAAAGAAATTATGGTTCCCACCATCTTGACTTTTCTTTCTAAAGATATCAATTAGTAGGTAGAAAGTTTGAATGATGGGAATAGTATTGCTGCTTTGTCTTACGAGCTTTTCAGGTAATTCTTTCCTTGGGCATTTTATGTCCACATGATCGAACCATTCTTTCATTCTAAGTATAAATTAATAGCATGGCTCTAATCAAACCCAAGTTTTGTACAATTTAATAATAAGGGTAATGCTAGAATGTCCAAATATTATGTCCTAATTTTGTGCCCTAATGACATAGAGATGGCATATCATTTAAAATTTTAGTGTTATTAAACTCATCTCATTAATCACGTGTCATGTAAAGACTATTATATCCTTAATTATAAATCTTAAGAAATCTAAATTATAAAAAATAAAATGCAAAAACCCAAATTACTAGCTAGACCCTAGATGAGATTGAAAGACGGTTGATGAAGCCTCATGTGGCTGTGAGATGAAATTAACTATTGAAGCTATTGTGATCGATGAGATTATATATTCCAAAATACAATTTCTAGATGAGATGAATGTGATAATCCTGCAACACGTATCCACCATTGAAATTAAGTTCAAATGCAATCATCCATTTGTTCTTTTGTTGCTAGTAATTATAGCCCTTTAAAATTTCTCAAATGATTATAATCCTTAAGCATTAAAAAAAGATCGATCGTGTAGACTGTTAATGTATTACTGATATATGGTTAGGCTGCCAGGTGTTATGTTTTGATTGGTTGTTTTAGTTCTGTCTGTTAGGAAGTCAGTTAGATATATAACCAGCTATTGTACTGTTCACGATTACTTTTCAACATACACAGACAATATTATAATCTTTTCTCATATATTTCTCTCTAGAATTCTCAAGCTTTTATGGTAAATTCTCAAAGCTTTTATGGTATCAGAGCACAGGCATCCATGGCGGCCGTTGTGTTTTTTCAAACCATGACGACTTTTAAAAGCTTTTTTTTTTTTCGCTTTTTCTGATTATAATTTGGGTTTTGGTGTGCGTGGTGAGAGATTTCGAATGTGAATAGACCCATCCTAAAAATAGACACTTGATAGAAATCAGTTATATTTTAAGCTTACCCACGAAAAACATGGAATAATTATATATTAAGCAAATGAGTCAAAGATAGCAGCAATGGCTAACATATAATTAATATGATTTAGTACTCCATAAAAACAAACAATAAATATATATTTGGTTCCCCATACATATATAATTTTATATAAATGTAAGCCAACAAATTAATGATGGACCACTTTGAACGTGTGATATGAAGAGGAATACTAGGGGCGCAGAGCATGCAACTCATAGTTGAAATTGGAAATCTTCTGAGTGTGTAATTAATTAATTAATTAGAACGGGGATATCATACTTCTAGGGAATATGTAATGATTAAATTAGTAGGACCCACATGATTGACTTGTTTAATCTTGAAAATTGGATTTGGACCAATTAGGTGGGTTGCCGTTGACCATCACGATGGTAGAGTCGTGGAGAATGGAGATATCGATGTGTTGGATCATTTGCAATACCTTCTCATCCGAAACCTCTGGAAGCTCTCTCTCTCTCTCTCTCTCTCTCTCTCATGCACGTAAGGGACCATGCAAGGTTTAAGCTGACGTGGCAAGGTTGTATCCGGACCTCCCTCCAATTACGAAAAAACACCAGTGTGGTCAATGTATTAGGTTATAACTTTGACAATTTATTGCCCAAAAAAGTAAGAGTATTTTGATTGGTAGCTTAATTCTACCTCACCTCCTGCCTGCATGATGAGGCATCTCTTGTCTCTATCTCATCCAGCTACTTAATTTGGTCCAGGTCATCCCATTCTTTAATCGTGTATATATTATTAAATTTGACCAAATTAATGCTTAATTATCTTCCTTTTTTTTGGCCAAGAAAACCATGCCTAGAGAATTAGAGGAAAATAAGGAATGAAAACACTGTGGTCTGGGACTCAAGAATGATATAATTAATTAATTGAGAAGGGTTCCCCACCATTTTGACTTTTTCACCTCAAGGCATCGAATTAGGTGGACAAGTTTGAATAATTGTTTCTCGTTTCCATTGATATCAACTTTTTGCATATATACCTACTTTTTAGGCAATACTACGTCACTAGATCTCCAGATCAGATCATGACAAGATAAATTCTTGCTAGAATAAGACAACGGATCCAGATGAAGCCGATTAGCTATTAGACTCCATCTCTCAATAATAAAACTAATATAAGATTATGAATTAACAAGTTTTGAAGAAAAAAACTCAAGGAAACAAAATAGTCTAAAAGCTTGAAGTGACAGATTAAAATAGTTTAAAATGATAAGGTGATTCATAGTTACTTACACGAACCCAATCGTGGTTGAATTATGTGCAATTCGGCTGAATATATTCCTAGAAAATCTGAAGCTAAAACAGATATTGAACAATTATCACCTATGAAGAGAGAAACGTTACCTAAGGGCTAAGCTGTTTACTTAATCCACTTGCGTTTCTCAAAATCCAATACAAATAGCTTGAATCCCTTTGTGTCACGTTGGCTCTCTCTCCATTTCATACACTTTTAAACAAGCAAAAACTCTTTCTCATTTAAATGCACCATATATTTCCTCATTTGCGGCTTGCGTTTAATACCAATTTTATCTTTAGGAAGCCAAATATCTGTTTAATTTTTAGGTGATAGTACAATTGTAAATTTGCAATAAAGCCCAATGGGAAAAGGGCAGGCCCAGGGATTATGTGATCCTTAAAGAAGTACGGCCCACCTTACACAAATAAAATCAAGATCCAAAACCTACATTTAAGCTTCAATGAAGGGTGGATTCAGATTAAAACCGAACGTACTGATTTGTTTGTCTTATTCCTTAATACTTGCTGTAAGCAAAATTACCATAAAATATATGGGAGGTGCTTTTGGGTAGTTGATGTTTTCAACTTGTAACCATCAACTTTCTTTCTATTATATATGACTGAATCCCAAATACCCAATCGATATAGATTCTTGTTGGGTTCCGTTTGTTTTTGGTTTTTAATTCAAACTAAAAATGTTGTCATGTTAACGATTTGAATGAGTTATATTCAACCGTCAACCCATTCATGAAAAGCGGTAAAAGATAAACTCTCAAATTAAAGAGGCTGTATAAACAAACATGCCCATTATTTGCATTTGACCCCAAAGTTGAAGCGAAGGGTTGTACATGCAATTTATATCCCAACATATACAGTTTTGATGTTAGCTCAATACAATATGAGAGCACGCTCGAACACGCAATTACGTTTCCAGAAAGTCACAATACGAATGACAAGTAATGAGGAATATAATTTATTCAATACCATGAAACTGGATGCACAACTGAGAAAATAACAGGACAGAGTCTATAACATTTGTCTCAGTACAAATCCCACAAATTCGAGCTAAGAAATTTCTCATCAGTAGCAACGAAAAGCATCAAAACATCCAAATCCCACAAATTCAAGCTTCCTGTTAGATAATTAAACCAGAGTTAATAGGCAGCACCAATAAAGGGGCATATAATAAAACTCAACAAAGCAAAGCAAGATAGATAAAAGCAAGACTTCATATCAGGTCCTCAGCTGTAAATAATGTAATTACTAATTAGTGAGCACCACTTACTGAAAGACCCTCAAGCAATTCACGTATTCCAGTTCCTGTTGTTGCTTTTACTCTTTTCTTCCACATGAAATTTTCATCAGAACAATTACTTATCAAATGAATGACTTGCTAGTTCTGAGTGTATGCATATTTGAGTGCACAAATGTACTAAGAGCTAGAGCTAGATACATGACGCTCTGAAGTTCTTCATCTTCTCTTAAATCCTCATCCAAACACAATCTTAAGAGTAATATCATGGCAGGTTACATTGGACAAGCACACAGCATACACAGTGCTTCCTTCAAGGGTTGAGCTATCTAGTCATATAGCATCTTTTATACAAATCATACAAAAAAATTTCCCCATTAACCTCTCCCTACCCCAAACCTTATCCAAATTTCTAATGTTACACATCATAGCTGTAATTGTCACCATGAAACAACAAAAGTCATAGTGTAGTAACATACATTATGTTTCCTTCAAGTCACACTCCTTAAGCTTCATATGAAGCAACCTATATTCTCCAAACCTCATCTCTTGAGGTAATCAACCCCATGGCCCTTCTAATAACGGACTAAGTAACCTAAAAACCTAAGTAACACGAGGAGAGGATACTATATGCTGGTATGCAAATAAACAACAATGTTATAGTCAAAATAGTTTTAATCTTAACCTTCTGTCCAAGTATGTGAATATTGACAGAGAAAATGTCATGACATGGAGAAACCTGGGACTCATGTAGTTTTCATAACATGGGCATTAAATTAACCAGCCATCATAGATCAACCTCTCATATCAAATATTTGCATATAACATTTCACACACACACACACACACACACACACACACACTTTTCCTGGAACCCAAAAAAATAACATTTAGCCGGTTAGGGGAACCCCATATAATATCTGCAATAAGTAAAAATCACCAGTTGTCTACCGGCCTTACACTCAATTCAATCCCTTCAACCACTTAATATAGTTCATACATATCCTCCCAGATTTGTCTTCTAATGGCTTCTCTAATTAGAAATTATGAGTACTTTACAACTTCAACTAAAAAAAGTAACTGTTGCAGATTAAGATCATATGTAAACTTGCTATAAACTAATATATTTAGGTCAAGCCCATGTACATAGCAAGTGCATTACATGCAAACATTCAAAAATCTGAATACCCAGCAAATGGCTAAAATGATCTACGTAATCCACTAAGACTCCTTAAATGATCCAAAAAAAAGGGACACCAAAATAAGGATAATAGTACTAAAGCTGATAGTGATAATTTGAATACAAGTTGAGCCTAAACATATGATTTCTATTATACTAACGTAATTAATCCCAAAACTAAGAGTTCTCAAAGAGATGGGACAACCTTCAGAGGTAGAAGCTCATGAAACAGACACACACACAGAGGTGTATAAGAACGTGGGCTTTATCTAAAAATAATCATTCATTGTTTTACTTCTTTACCTATTCCATATACATTACAAATTGAAGCAAAAATCCTCCTGCATTTGGGAAGACACAATTATGAACAAGAGGTAAATGAGTCTGTCTCATTTTATATATTTATTTTTACCACATAAAAGACTCTGAACCTTATGACATCCTTTTTCACATTTCTTTCACATTCCATGTAAAGACATGTTTCAGATCCACAATGTTCTAAACTTTGAAGCATTGGTCACAAACCCATTTAAAGATTGCTTAAATTCCCAACACTAACGGTGATTTCAATATCTAAATCAGCTAGAAGAAAAGAATTCATATAGAGCCCAGAGTCTTGGTAAATAGGTTCAACAGTTTACCAATATGGAGTCTCTTCTGCTATTGCAGCTTCTATTGAAATAATAATAACCAGAAATAAAGTGAAATAAACTGTTGGAGTCTCTTCAACAGTTTACCATATATTGCACCACAAGTACCGACCAACCAAAAACCACACATTATGTCATTGTGCTTGAGCCAATGAATGAATAAATAAATCCTAAGACAAAGACCCATAATGGTCTTAGGATGCAAACCACAAATAGAGCGTTAATCAAACATAAACCCTGGGTTGCCATAAACAACCCCAAAAATCCACAAAGGCAGCACACAATAACAGATATGCAACAACAACCCATCAATCACAAGCGCAAAATGAACAAAACTTCAAATAAAAAAGCCATAAACTAGAAAAAGAAGCAGACCGATTTGAATTAGGGAATTACCCAATAATAGTGGCTCTATTATGCGTTGGCAGTTTTTGGAATGAGAGGAATGGACACTCCCTGATTCTGGGTCTGCTTCAGCTTAGCCTCTTCGCGGATCTTCTGCATCTTGAGCATTCGCTCCATGACGAGTTCGTACTCGCACTTTTCGTAGGAGTGGCGTTCGTTCTCACACTTCCATGGGAGGTAGAACTCGGCCTGCCTGCACTTGTTCAGAGGGATCAGCAAGTGGGCGCACTGGTCTCTGTACGGAATCGGCACCCTCGCCTCCACCATCTCTGCCTGCGTCGCTATCATCTTCTTCGACGATCCCTCCGCTGCCATTTTTGGTATTCTGGGTGTGAACTGTTGGTGGCGCTGATGGTGTTTGTACGACGGCTTTCAGTGTCGAGGTGTTCAAGGTCCTTTTAGTGTGCGGATTGACGATGCGGATTCGTATTTTGTTACCATATGCCTTATTATTTTCTTGTGGGCTTGCTTTTGTTTGTGTTTTTGGTTCAGCGAAATGAAAATTGAGAAAATCGTCTTCGTTTTTTAAACCTGAAAATATGGAGAAATTTTTTTTGGCTCTTTGGGATTTCGGAATTTTGTGATGTGGGAAAAATAGTTAGTGAAATATATTTTTGAATTAGTGAAAATGTTGGGCCAAAACTGAAATATACTGAGGGATGGGCCACCAGGCCCATAGTCCACAGCCCACAGCCAACTAAAATCCAGATTATGGTTTCCAAGTAGTTATAAGGAATGAAAAGTGTGGAGCATTAGAGTAATCAAACTTGTAAAGAGCACCGCTCAACTTGTTTAGTTGTACCCAAATCTTTGAGCCTTGTTCAACTTCCATTATATATCATCAGACTGCCAATACACATTCAAGGGATCAAATGGAGTCATCAACTCAAATGCATGGCGAAGAGCAGAGGCTGCTGCCTTCAAAGAGGTTAGTCCCGCAGCTTATCATCTCAATCTTAATAAGCTCTTGTTAACATTGTATGCTTATATGCAGTGTTTGTGCTTAAAATTTTGTTAGGTTGGCGAACAAAGTTGCAGTTATAACTGGGGGTGCAAGAGGGATTGGAGCTGCCACAGCCAAGCTCTTCTCCCAGAACGGTGCTCACGTTGTCATTGCTGACATACTTGACGACTTAGGGGCTGCACTTGCTGAATCTATTGGCGGCCGTTACATACACTGCGATGTGGCAAAGGAAGCTGATGTTGAATCAGCAGTGGAGCTTGCACTCAAATGGAAAGGCCAAATTGACATCATGTTCAACAATGCTGGCATTCCTGGTCCCACGGGGAGCATAACCAGCATTGACATGGAGCATGTGAAGCACCTGGTCTCTGTGAATGTTCTCGGCATTGTACATGGAATCAAGTACGCGGCAGGGGCCATGATCAAAGCTGGAAAAGGAGGGAGCATCATCTGCACATCGAGCTCGGCGGCTATCATGGGAGGGCTCGGAGGACATGGCTACACATTGTCCAAGGAGTCAATCAATGGACTGGTAAGAAGCGCTGCTTGTGAGTTGGGAGTGCATGGCATTCGTGTGAATTGCATATCGCCTCATGGGGTTCCTTCAGAGATGCTTGTTGATGCTTACAGAAAGCATCTTGGGAGGATGGATTTGAAGGCTGAAGATGTGGGCAAAACTGTGGCAGAGAGAGGGAGCTTGTTGCGGGGGAGAAGTCCAACTGTGGAAGATGTAGCACAAGCTGCCTTGTTCATTGCAAGTCAAGACTCTGGCTACATAACAGGCCATAATCTTGTTCTTGATGGTGGTTATACGGTTGCTAACAGTACCTTGAGCGTCATCTACCAAAATAATCATAAACTTACCGTGTAATCAAGGCCAAATATTTGCCGGTCCAAATAAAGTCCTCTAAATTTAAATACGAATTCCATTTTTCCATCTTGTAAATGTAGCCTATCAAAACAATTACAGGGACCGTATCATCATGGTTCAAATTGCTCCCCTCTAACATCAAAATGCTACCAACGACAGCTGTCTCCATTTGTTTTCTCTTATTAGCTAAAATTTGAAGTAAAATTCAGATTTAAGAAGTTATTGGAACGACAAGAAGAATCAATTTGAATATCTCATCTATAGAATCTTCTACAAAACTGTTTTTCTTCCAACAACAAGAAGAAAACACTGAACTTGGTTATATCACAATACCAGAACTACAGATATAATTGCTAAAAATAGCTGGTTCAGGGTGAGGGAAAGCTTTCAGCATTGCACCAAAGCAAGAATTTCTATCAAAATATGCTGCAAGCCCTACATCTTGATGTTGAAGTAATCATGGTCAAAGTGATGTAGACGTACATAACCATCCTCCCCTCCACTTGAGAAACTGACAGGTACATAATACAGAAAAAATAAAAAATAGTTAGAAAAAACCTATATTTTTTTTTTGGTTAAGAGAAAGAACCTATATTTTGATGTTAAGGAATAACTGACTACAGCAACACATGAAAATACTCTTTGTCCAGGACAATTTTCTCATTACATTCAGGCAGATAATAATCCACATATCATTAATCAACAAAGCATTTATAAAAGTACCTGAATTGTAAACAAATAAAAGTAAAAACTGAATAAAATGGAATATACCGAAGGTAAAGAACAAATTATGAAAAAAAAAAAAAAAAAAAAAAAAAAAAAAAAAAAAAAAAAAAAAAAAACAAACAGCATTTCCCCCCAAACCCTCATTTAGCCTCAGAAGATGAGCTCCAACTCTTATGAGAAAAATTAAAATATTGATCATCAGACACAACCTCCAACACTAGTGTAGATGTGCCATTACCGGCCCTAACATTACATCACAACCTAACACTTCAGATTAAACTCCACCTCCCTTGGTTAGACTTTAAACCAGGTATATATGCCATAGAGCATGTATGAAAGTCATGCGCTGTTTGATCTCATTATAAATTCTAAAACAATTTTGTAACCACACAAAGTTTTATGGTACTCAATACACAAATACATTTCAACGATAAGTAAAGTTTTAATTACTCAATCCCTAGTAAAAGCAATGTTTCATAGACAAAAGTAATGTGAAATTCATAATCATGGTAATCCAATCCAATTCTAAATAAGAATCCTTTGTTCATCATGGATTCAAGAAACCTAAAAGTGAAATTATGAGATTGAACTATACCTTTTTCCATCAGGATTGAAAGCCAAAGCGTTTATAGGTCCAAAATGCCCTTTAACACCTCCAATCTCTTCTTGAAGAATCTAAGCACAAAATATTGAAAAAAAATCATGCACTGAAGTGACAACCAGGGACCTTCATGCTATAATAAATAAATAAATATATATGTGTATATATATATATAACAATTTAAGATGTACCTTGTCAAAGAATTTAGCTTCAAACTTCCCAGCACGATGATCAGTTGTGGTGACAGCTGATGCATCCTGACCACCACCGAGCACCACCTGGAAGGCACAAAAGAAACTTTATATTGACGAAATGATAAAACTTTAACAATGTATCAGGAAACAAAAATTCATATATATGAAATACAAAGAAGCTAAGTGGCATGAATGATCTTTAATCATCTAGTAAGTATCATTCACTCATCAAACTTTATACTAGAAACGGACCGCACAAACTATTAGTAAGTGATTGGTAGAAATCATTTTATCATATTTGCACCGTCATAAAAGATGAATGCAAACCCATGTTATCTTACATGATCAAGAAGAGGAGACAGTGCAACGGCATTCACTGGACGCTCTGTCACATAGGTCTTGATAAGAGTCAGCGTTCTAATATCCCAAAGCTAAAAAATTTGCAGCAGAAAACACAAAATCAATAAAAATACAGAAACTACCAATTAATAGAAACAAAAAACATAAAAGATGGTGAAATGCAGTGCCTTGGCTGATTTATCTAGGGAACCAGTGAGGAAATGCGAGCCATCTGCCGATTTAGCAAGTGATGTTATCGTCTTTTTGTGACCCAATTCCTTCTCGTTCTCTTTAAGTAGTTTGCCCGTCTGAAAAATTGGAAAGAATGGTAAGCAAAACTTAGCCAGGAATTGTAAATCTCCCAAATTTCCAATGCAAGCATACAATAAAATAGCCAATCACCTCAGAATCCCAAATTCGAATAACTGCGTCTTCTCCAGCGCTTATGATAGTCTTGTTCAAAGGCCCCCAAACAGCTCTGTTTATTCTTCCCTGAGGACCCTTGATTACCAGAACGGACTCACCAGTCTCTGAAAATTCGAAGGCATCGATTATTTATACTTAATTATATATATTGTGAAAATAAAAAAATGGAGAAATAGAAGGTTACGATCGGCGGGGTCTTTGGCGATGCGTTTGACGTGAATCGCAGAAGGGAGTTCCATGAATGGGTCGGTGGTGATGACGGCGAGCCTATCGCCAACGGACAAGTCGACGGCCCTCGCCGGAGAGTCGAAATTAAAGGAAAACAGCTGCTGACCGGTCTGAACGTCCCAGAGCTTGGCAGTCTGATCGGCGCTACCAGTGATGAGGCGAGCGGAGTCCCTGGAGACATCGCAGCACCAAACGGCGCCGTTGTGGCCGCGGTAGGTACCGAGTCGCTCACCATTGTCGGCGAACCAAACGGTGGGGTTGTGATCTTTGGCACAGGAAAAGAGGAGGTCGCCGTCCCTGTTGTACTTTAGAAAGGTCAAGGGCCTCTCGTGCCCTTTCATCAAAATCGGCCTCATCTTGGACTTGGACGAATCAACAGCGAATCAACGAGCACTACTGCTATCAGTGCAATGGCAACTGAGGCTGAGGGAAAGTTTAGGAAGAGGATGAAGTAGCAGCAAGCCAGCAAGATTTAGGTTAGGGCACGACATCTTGGGCGGTGAACTAGGGTTGGGTTGGGTTGGGTTGGGCACAACACAGAGAGTTGAAGAGGCCCATTGGGCCTTCCGTAATAATTATGTCAAAGGGGGATTCTAAATTGGTTTACCCAAAGGTTTGATTAGTAATTTAGTACGCCCATTATCAGAGTTTCTTTTTAATTTCCAGTTTTACTCCTGACTCCTGAGTCCCTGATTGCACTAAATAGCAATTTTAGAAATTAATAAAAAATTAGAAAAAAAAAAATCACAGCTGGCCGGCTCTTTTTCTTAAATTTTTTGATTCATTACTTTTAATCTTTTTGGAAAGGATTTAATTTTTTAACAAGTACATTCAGGGGTAAAACTGAAAACTTTGAAAACAAATTTGAGTGCTGAATAAAGTGACCAATGGACCCATCCATATTCCATAGAGTTTGATATCACCAAAACCACATCTGTGATGTGACAGTCAACAATGAGTCCAATGCTGATCAAATGCAGCTTTGAAAATACAAATACTGCCTAAGAAACAATAAATACTAATAGTGCAATCCTTTTCGACCCCATTACATTCAGCTTTTGACCCAAAAATATTACAATTGTAGAGCATGAAATGTTCATGGACACAAAGCACAAAATTGACACCAATTGTTGTGAAAAAAATTGTTTCCGGAAATGGCTTGCACGCCATCTTGGAAAATTATTAATTTTTAGAGGCAGCAATGCCTCCTTGAAGAAGCCTTTAAGCAGCGGCCTTCTTCTCTTTGTACTTTCTGGAAAAGACCATGTACACCAGAAAATTTAAGAAGCTGAGTCCAGCTAAAAGCCAGTAGAAATAATCAAGATGGCCCTCATTCAAGTTATCTGGAATCCATCCAGCCTTCCCACCCTTTGTTGTGATGGAAGTCACAACTGTCAGAATCAGAGAGCTGAGGTAATTCCCCAGTGAATTTGTTAGAAGAGACAATGCACTGCATAAACTCCTCATAGCATCAGGTGCTTGCTCATAGAAGAACTCATGCTGCCCAATGAATGTGAAAACCTCTGCAGCCCCCAACAAGAAATATTGTGGAATTTGCCAGAGTATGCTAAGTGGTACTGCAACATCTATGTCAACCAATCCAAGCTCCCTGGCAAGCTGCAATCGCTTAATCTCTACCAATGCAGCAGCTGACATGCATAGGATTGACACAAAGAGGCCAATTCCCATCCTCTGCAACTGTGAGAATCCCCTCTCGTTCCTTGTATACTTTTTAGCAATTGGGACAATTACCGTATCGTAGATGGGAACCCAGATAATAACACTTGCAAAATCAAAAAACGAGAGAGATGCTGCAGGAAGGGTGACAGAACCAACAATTCTGTCCATCATCTTCCCTTGTTCCACAAATAGTGTAGACATTTGGGCAAAAACAGCAGAAAACACAATTCCTGTTGCCCATATTGGAAACATGCGGATCAAAATCTTTAGTTCCTCCACCTGTGTAACGGTACAAAGACTCCATGGATTGTAGAAGTCCCCACGTTCAATCTCAGCATCTGAGATCAAAGCAGCTTTATCAAGGCACCTGCAGAAAAGACAGTACATTAAATGGTCATTTTGCAGCAATTTACACCTCAAGGGATGTCCAATAATTTATGTGATATATGTCAAAGTGTCACAAAAACAAACACTTTGGAAAAAATGGTCCTTATTGGGGAAACAAAATTAAGACAATAAATAGTCAAATCCTGGACAATGAAGAAGATGACTACTTCAGTTCATTGCTGTGCTCCAGCTTACGGCTTCCTTCAATGGCAGAACTCCTGTTTTGTGTTTCATGGAGGAAACTATTGTCCTCAAGTACCTTCAGATTCCTCTTACGGAATGATGCAACCAAAACCTGGCATATTCTGGTTAGGGGACTTCCCCCTGGTTTCTGAAGTCGATATAGAGGTGTGCCTAAAAATAAACTTGCAATGCAAATACTCATAAGTACTGTAGGAATCCCAAATCCAATACCCCACCCAACCTTGTCCTGAATCCACACCAGTAAACTACTTGCTATGATAGCACCAATGTTTTGAGAAAAGTAAAACCAGTTGAAATAGGACCCCTTCTTCACCCTTTCCGTGGGATTGGTATCATCAAACTGATCCGCCCCAAAAGGCCATATACAAGGCTTGATCCCACCAGTCCCTAATGCAATCAGATATAAACCAGTGAAGAAGACTGCATATTGTGCAGGAGTAGCTGAAGGGCAAACAGAGCCAGAACATTCAGCAGGCTTCAGTGCAGGAACTGATGCTGAGAGAGTCAGAGTACACATTCCCTACACAAAATCACAGTCATTCAAAGATAGAAGCTATCAGTAAAGATTACGACAAGGAGTAAAGAGAAATAGAAAATAGGCAGTCTGACACCATTTTCTTCACCACACCTTGGCAACCTGCCCTGAACTTGATCCATTGCAAGTTAACACATCCTCATCTATCCCTCCAAAGTCCCGACACATAAGTCGCCTTATATAGGCTAGAGTACACTTCCCTTGAAACTCTACTAAGGATTAAGGAGATGGTGATCTGAGCTGAAAAATCACAAACATGAAAACCTTCCACTCCTAAATAATTTTTTTTCTTAAGCCCCTATTTATTCCAAGTCAATGGCATTAATGACTAAGTTCTAGGGAAGTAAAGATTGCAGCTCAACGGGATGCCATCAACATGATTGTAGTTTTTCAACTCTTCTCTGTAAAAACCATTAAAAGAATCGATGGAATTAAAAAAATAAAAAATAACCAAAGGCTCTACCTTTACTGGCTTGAGGGAGATGAGGACAAGTGAGAGGTAATATGGTCAAGTATTTGAAATAAAAATGATAAATTGTGCTTAGATATTTACAATTAAGTAGACTGTAGTGAAACCAGCAATTGTCCAATATCTTCCCAAATAGGTATCAGCTAAGATGGCCCCAATGAGGGGTGTAAGATAGCAAGTTCCTTTCCAATTGGTAATATTTCTTGCAGCGACGACATTTCCTTCATGTAATATGTCAATAAGATAATTGACAAGATTGGTAGAAATGCCATAGAAGGCCAACCGCTCACAAAAAAAGGTACCTGTATTTTATACTGCAACTGTTATGAACAATAGAACAGCAGATTACTTGGATACATATAAGAGCAATGTTGAAAAATACATCACCAAGAATGAAGGAGCATGCTTTCCACTGTCCAGTTTTATTTTTAAAAACAGGCTTCCCCTTTATGTCAACTGAACCATCTCCGGTGTATAGTTCACTGCCTTCATTCTGAAAACATAATATAAAATTATACATAGATAAATTTAAACATGACCAGAATCCGAAGGACATTCAATTGCCGAAAAAAGAAAAAACAAAGAAGTCAACATAGAACTCAGTACACGTTTGTGCAATCCACGCACAAATAGATTTGGGTATCAACAACCTAACTGAAATTGTAATGGCTAGAGTATGTACCACTGCACTACAAATTAGTGGCAAACATTCAAAGAATATCAATTTAAGCATTTAAGGTAAACTAAGGAATGTCCATTGCCAAGCTAATGAAGCAACTAACCAAAAGAATGAAACTTTAACAAGGATGGCCTATCAAATCAAATTTACCTAACTTGGGTCTGATATGTTTTGGGTGAAGAGGAAACTGGATGCTAAGCTGATTGTCTTTTATTCACCCCAATCATCAGAGCCTAAATAAGTATTTGGGTAATTGGGTTTAAGGCTTAGATTTAAACAAAATTGCTCATATGCTTTTGGGTTTTCACCCTGGAGACATTTTAAACCAGAAGCAAAATCCTGGGTAAAGAAATGTCCTTTGTTGTTGAGTAACGTAAACTCAAGACCTCAAATACGGTAGGTCATCCCCATCGAACGGATGCATTGATGGGTGTTAAATGCTGAGTTCAGAGACAGGGATGCACTATCGTTGGCCATTGACTTAATTGGGTACAAATGGACTATTTACTGAGATGGATGCTCAGGTGGGTTATCTCAAAGAAACTCACCCATATAGTACTGCTCTTAAAAGATGACAGTGACAACGACAGCGAGTTTATCAAGTCGATGCTGGAGAGGGTTCAGTTTCATCACTCTTACAGTCACAGTGCGAGCAACGACTATACTCTATTGGGAATTTGGATGTTTTTGCTAAGAAGAGATAATGTTCCAAAGTTTCCCGCTAAAAGGCCCCAAAACAGAGCTTGACGTCTCTAAATTAGTATCAAAATAAACATTATTAAAAATAAACAAAATTGAATTGAAAATAATAATATGCCTATATGGGTAATTGGGTATTTAACTGTTTTATACATACAAAAAAAAACTGATTTTATAGGTGTAACCGTGTAAGAAACTCTTAAGGAAGAATAAAGGAAAAAATAAGTGAGAAAGTTGATCAATGTAATGTTTAAGGAAGAGGTAGAACCTGCAAAAGATTGTCTTCCAAAAGTGCTCTATCATCATCCTGAGAACCCATCTCTCTCTCTCCCTCCCTCTATATATATATATATATAGATATCTTTTATTGTTTTGGGCTTCCTTTACCTCTTTTCAGAGTTCTATGCATCTTCCAAAGACTCCAAAGAAAGATTTGATGAGAATCAATTAATTAAGGGCCCACTTCAGAAGACTTTTCTTTGATTCGTGAGTTCTTTCACGATGACACGCAAGAGTGAATGGTTGGACAGACCATCACCTGCAAGTAACATGCATTCCATTAAGGCCGGTCTATACCGACCACTCTTTTTTTTTACCCTTTTTGCCCCTCCAGTAAAAAATTTTTTTTTCTCTCCTCCTCCTTCCCTCACCGGACCACCCACTTCACCCTCACCCTCACCCTCACCCCCACCCCACCCAGACGCCGGTGCGACCCCACTCAGCCGTCGCGCCACCCCAGCCAACCCAGCCACTGGTGCGACCCCACTACATCTTCACCTGTTTAGAAACTTTTCGATACTGGTGTGCCGAAATTTTGGTGATTATTCAGCACCCTATTGTCGAACGTAAGCAGTGTTTTCGGTAAGCAACCACCGAATGGAGGTATTCTA
>QANT01000431.1:0-12932 GCA_003254885.1 Purshia tridentata
GGGTGGGGTGGCCACATCTGTGTGGGAGGGAAGAAAGAAGAAGGAAGAAAAAAGAAAAAGAACCAGAGAAGAAGAAAGAAAAAGAACCAAAGAAGAAGAAAAGAAAAAAGAAAAAAAAGAAGAAGAAGAATTTTGACAAGAGGAAAGAGAAAAAAGAATAAAAAAAAGAAATAAGAAGAATGAAAATGTTTTTTTAAATAATTTTTTTAATTTTTTATTATTATTTGTCTACAAAAGTATTATTTTATTATTATTTACTTATCCACGTCAGCATTTAACAGAATTTTAGACGGAGGAGTTGACGGAGGTATGCATTTGCAAAAAGAATGAAGATAGGGTACCAAAAAATTCAAAAAAAACTAGAGGTACCAACTTGTAATTTAACCCAAATCTGAGATACTAAATTATAGTTTACCCAAAATTGGAAAGAAGCTAACAAAATGAATTTGGTAATAAAAAATTTCTACTAATAAATGGGTGTAGAGAGACATTTCGGGGGTAAAAAAACGAAACATAATTGCCTCAAAATCATTAACAAAAGTGCACTTGTAAAACAAAGAAAAAAAGCGCCATATTGAAACGCTGCGTTTGAAGCGTAATCCAGAAGGATACGTGGCATAACCCGCACTCTCCATTACCAGCTGAAAAACACTTGGGAAGTTTCATTTTGCCGCGCCTGAAAATGGCGACCATATCCATAAGCTTCTGTCCGTTCGCTCTGTCACGCCCGAGGGTCCGACACCCTCGCAGAGCTTCACAAAACAAGCAGATACCACGGAAGCCCAACCCTAACCCTAACCATAAGCTCAATGCTCGAACCGGCCCGAAAGAGTTGTCCTCCATTGGCGTCGAAGCCACCACCTACACTCGCTTGCCTCCCAGAGAGGACTTCTCTCTCCCTTCCTTCGATTCGCTGCCGTCTCAGTTATCATCCGAAGTTAAGCTCTCTGAGGCAAATGTCGCAGCAACGGAGGTTGAGAAGGAGATTGGTGATTTACTCAATGAAGAGGAGGAAGGAGAAGAAAAAAATAGTCTGGATGGTAATTTAGGGGTGAATTATGGTAAATTTGAGGTCTTTGAGGTGGATTATGATTCTGAAGTGGAGGAGGAAGATGATGATAGTCTTGATATTGAGGTGTTTGATGGAAAATTCGAAAGTGTTTATCACGAGAACGAAAGCGAAGACGGTGAATTCCTAGGGTTTAAGGATGGCAAAGCTGTGAACTTTTCCGATCACGAGGGTAAATTGGAGGAAGGAGAGGTGAAGGAGAAAGGAGTGCCGGCGGTAATGCGGTGTTTTGACCGCGCAAAAGTCTTTGTGAAGGCAGGGGACGGAGGGAACGGCGTGGTGGCATTCCGGCGTGAGAAGTTCGTTCCGTTGGGGGGGCCGTCTGGCGGGGACGGAGGGCGAGGAGGGAATGTGTATATAGAGGTGGACGGGTCGATGAATTCGCTGCTGCCTTTCCGAAACAGCGTGCATTTTCGAGCAGGGAGGGGGGACCATGGGAGAGGGTCGTCGCAGAATGGGGCCAAGGGAGAGGATGTGGTGGTAAAGGTGGCGCCGGGGACGGTTATCCGAGAGGCCGGGACAGAGGAGGTGCTATTGGAGCTGTTGCATCCGGGGCAGCGTGCATTGTTGTTGCCCGGCGGGAGAGGTGGGAGAGGGAATGCTTCTTTTAAATCGGGGACGAATAAGGTGCCAAGGATTGCTGAGAATGGTGCAGAAGGTCCTGAAATGTGAGCTCAGCGCCTTTGGTTCTCTCTAATCAATCAAATTTGCATTGCTTTAGTTGTTGTTATTACTTATATCAGTGTGGCTTGGCTCTTACATTGTGATTTGTGTTAGTTGGCATTGTTTTGTTAGCATGTAGTTAACCTTTGATAGTTTTCTTTACGACTGAAACTGGATTTAGTTTGAGTAGAACAATAACCAAAAACTTGTGCATTTTCTATGCAGATTTCTATTTTAATAAATAGGCAGTTCTTAGTTGATCCTTGATATTAAACAGATGGGATTGGCTTTGTTACATTGATTTTCAAATTGGTAGAGGCTGTTTGATATCTTGCAATCACTGGCCTCTACTTGCTCCCCTTGTTATCTTTGTTTAACCATTTTCATCACTTGAACGTATGAATGATGGTATTCTTGATCAGGTGGTTGGATTTGGAGCTAAAGCTGGTTGCAGACGTTGGAATAGTGGGTGCCCCAAATGCAGGGAAAAGCACACTTTTGAGCGTGATAAGTGCTGCTCAGCCAAATATAGCAAATTACCCCTTCACAACTTTACTTCCTAATCTGGGTGTAGTTTCTTTTGACTATGACTCTACAATGGTAGTAGCAGATCTGCCAGGTTTGCTTGAAGGAGCACACCGGGGTTTCGGTTTAGGCCATGAGTTTCTCAGACACACTGAGAGGTGTTCTGTCCTGGTATAGGCTTACACCATCGACTGCCAAGTCATTCAAAACTTTGTTACGAGTTCTGTTTTATGCTTAGTGATAAAAATAGGTAGATTTAGTTTTTTCATCTTACTGTCATTATCTCATCTTGATATCTGAGCCTGTAGAAACACAATCCACATTCTCTTTCAAAGAAGATATGTAGTATTTTTTTCTTTCCTGTCACTATTTGTCAATTTCTTGTATTATATGTTAGGTCCTCCCGTTCTATTATACAATAGATCCAAAATTCTGAAAACAAAATCTACACCTTCGATCATTTGTCTCTTTGGGTCCTGCCTCTAGTTACTGTTTTAAAATTTCTTATTTATTGTGATTTTTAATTCTCTATTATCACCATCATCATTATCATCATTATTATTTTTTCCTTTTATCAGCAATGTTGTATATTGATAAAATCTTCATCTTTCTGGAAATCTCAGATACATGTTGTTGATGGCTCAGCACAACAGGCAGAATTTGAGTATGATGCAGTTCGTCTGGAGTTGGAAATGTTTAGTCCTGAAATTGCAGAAAAGCCTTATGTAGTTGCTTATAACAAAATGGATCTCCCTGATGCATATGAAAACTGGCCATTGTTCAAGGAAAAGTTACAAGCTCGTGGGATTGAAGTTTTTTGCATGAGTGCAGTGAAAAGAGAGGGTACACATAAAGTGATCTGTGCTGCTTATGAGCTTCTACGAGAAAGTAAAGTAGCCAAGGAGGAGATGAAAGGTCATTTTAAAAAAAAAATATTATTTCTAAATTTCTTTCAGTGGTCCCTTGAAATGTCTGAAAACTCTTAAAGTTTCTATGTTATACTAGCACATCAATACATGCTTTACTATGAGATGTAAACAATGCAGGAGATGATCAGAAAACATAAGAGAATGGCATGGATACATTAACGGTATATAAAGAAAAAATGGGGAAAAAGAAAATAGATTTTTTGAAATAACACGGTTTTAAGAAGAGATTTTTTATTCAGCTAATGCTTTAATATCCATTCTTGCTTTTGTATATAGTTAGATAAGTTTGAACTCCATTTGTTATCATACACTGTGTTGAAAAGTCTCCTTTGTTTTGGTTTGGAAGATCTGGTCAATTTGAATCATGTAGCTGATATGGTGCAAAAGCAGCAAACTGCCTCTATAAATGAGTTCAAGATTTCTCATGACAGCAGTACCAATACTTGGCATGTTGTGGGATCTGGGTTGCAACGTTTTGTTCAGATGACAAATTGGCGGTAGGTTAAAAGCTCTTTATGGTCGCTGTTATAATTTGTCATATTAAGTTTTCGTGATATCATTGTGTTATGCTAAGTCTGACCAGTTATTGGGAGAACCCAAGTACTCTTTTGGAAATACTCAGCATAACTGGTTAGCATAACTGGAACCCAAGTACTCTCTTGGTACTGAAATTGAGAGTATAGCCCATAAGGAAAGGAGTAAGGGGGAGTGGTCAATGGTGTGAGGCGGACAACCTAACAAGTGAATAACAGCCTCTTCTGTCATGTAGTTTGGTAGATTTATCTAGTGAATATGGATGGATGAATTAACCCATTTAACAAAAGATCAATATTGCCACTCTTTTATTGAGAATTTTTTTCTTATTTTTTTCCTTTCTAATTTCCAATTTTGGGTTTACTTTTGTGGTAGGACATTGGCAGTTTTAGTTTTTTGCTATGTGTTGGAAGATTTTACATCCAAATCATATCATGATGTTAATTATTGTTTCTGTAATTGCTCCTCTTCAACTTCTTTGTGTTGATGTAATACTTCAAGTAAAGGATTTGCCTGAATGTGAATAGCAAATATGCAACAATGTCTTTAGCCATAGAGGGGAAGGGATGGAGGTTTTATGGGATAAAGTTAGGTTTTGGACAGCATTGTGGGCCTTGGTTCATCTGAGTTACAGGAAATAGTGTTTTCTCTATTTGGAGAGCTGTCACCGCATAAGTTTCTAGAATGAATATTATGCAATTCTTGTGCTATGGTAGCTAGTGTTTTGTTCTCTTTGCTCTACTGTCTGTAGTGGACAACTTATCACATGTTCTCAATATGAATCCACTTTTTAATGGTTTCAATATATGCTTCTCTCAAAAATTAAAAAACCACACATGTGCACACAATCTCTTTAACATAACTCTAAAAGTAGCACCTTATTTTTCCATTAATGCGTTTAATATTATCAAATTACTTCTCATCTGTAGACTGCAGTCACATATTGCATAGTTGAATTATTCTTGATGATCCCTCATTGTTACTCTTTGGAATAATTTGCATCTTTTTGTTGTTCCAATCCTCATGAGAAATTTATAATGAATGTTTTTGAACAGATATATGGATTCTGAGAGAAGGTTCCAACATGTTCTGGAGGCTTGTGGTGTGAACAAGTCTCTTATTAAACTTGGTGTCAAAGAGGGCGACACAGTGGTTGTTGGAGATGTATGTTGCTTTGTCTAATATTAAACTTTTGTGTTCTTTTATTGAAGTAAAAACAGTGTCGAAATTGTATCATCTGTCTTCTAATACAATGTCCAATGACCATATATTCCCATTTTCTTCTCCAGATGGAAATGGTGTGGCATGATTCTGCAAATAGTTCTGGTCCATCAAATATTAAGAAAGGATCTGCACAAACAATCAAGTGGCCTCAGTGGAAGTAATCTTCATGTGTTATTTCGCTGCAAACTGATTGTTGGAAGAAAGGTATAACCATTGCAATTTGTTTGTTTTCAGAGTGTATAATACCAAAGTAATTTCTTTTGTTTCCCTATATGATCTTGACACAGATTTGGTTTCAAATTTTGAAACAAAGAAGAGGCTTTGGTATATTTATAGCAAAGCTTTTGGAATAGATCCCTTCATTTCTGGTTATTAATACCTGTAATCATGATGGTTATATATAAAAATTTGTGCACACACATGGACATTCTTTCAAACAAAAAGGCTCACACGTACACATCCATTAATTACAGGCTTGCCTACCCACACACTGAATGTATATTTTCCATGAAGGTGTATTAATAAAAAGTGGAACTGATGTACAATGCTTGCTGATGGCGCAGTTGTTCATATATACAGCTGCTACCTGTTCATTGACAAGATAAAGAATGTGGCAGTTGATGGAAACACGCTGTGGAAGTGACAGAGAAGCAATTTTGCAAAGAAGATCATCTACCACTAGCAGTTTGCATGGCTGGCAGTTGAACTTTAATGATGTGAGTGATCGATGTATGTGAAGCTCATCAAGATACTCCATATTGCAGTAACAGTAGTGCTGAATGGATGTCCAAGCAGTCAAGCACTTCTCAAGATCTTTTGTTCTTGCAAATAACAGTAACTCAGAGGTGTGTGATATTTATGGATACATTAGATTCTGAAAATCATTTATTTATATTTATTTTATTAATATTTATTGCTTGATGCATACAAGCATGCATAAAAATCCATGTATAAAACTGTTGTATATACTAACCGAGAGCGCTTTTGAAACGAACGTCTAGAATCTGGACACTAACAAAGCATTCAAACACTCGAGCATTTGGCGTTCGAATCCTCTCTTAGTGTCCAGATTCTGGACGTTCGTTTTAGAAGTTTTGCGAACCCCTTTCTCATATTGGACATGTCATAGGCTAGTTTAGATGATAAATTTTATAAGAAGAGAGTTGTATGTAAGAACTTATCATGCATGCAAGAATAGTATTGTGGGTTTGACAAGAAAAGGTTTGTAGTTTGTACGTGGTTCGTGCCCCAAAGCAAAGACAAGAGGACGAGGTGAGAGCCAGTGAGAGTGAACCTACACCCTTGGCCGTTCAATCTGAATCAACCCGTCCGTATTGAATCCTTGACCGCTCCTTTTAGATTCGCTTTCACTATTGTTCTATTCTCTTCTGGGATTTTATTTTGGGAATCCCTGCACCTGCACCCAACCTATCCGGGCTCTACACACTACGCATCTCTATAACCTCGTATCACCATTTTACCCCACGCTGCTGCCGTGATTTACGTACCCCGTACCCATGTACGGAGATCTTGTTCCTGGCTGCCACGTCAGAGTGACGTCAGCAAATGCATGAGCTGAAGATACGTAAGGTTTGAAGAGATGGTTCTGGTCATACTTACTGCATTTTTGCTTAGGTGGTAACAGTGTCCACGTGTCAGCGCTGGCATTTGGCAGGCCTCCTCCACAACCTCAAATAGTATAGTCCATGACCCCTGCTATCGAACTAGTTTTGGAATTTAGGCAATCATTATCTAACAATTTTTTTAATTAATTTTGTGGCCACTTTAGATTTTCTATTCACGTGATGTTGAGGTGTCACTTAGTATTCATTTGTTAATTCTATGTATGCATGTATGTATGTATGTATAACTTGTGACTTGTGAGTGAGAGTTCTTAGTATTCATTTGTTAATTCTATGTATGCATGTATGTATGTATGTATAACTTGTGACTTGTGAGTGAGAGTTCTATTCACAATTTCATGCCTTGCTGTTTTTGTAAATTAGAAAAGAGTTTGAGGTTTAATTTAAACAGAGTAAAACTAACAGCAGTGCCCCACTGGGCAATAGTATAAGCTCAGTTAAGGAGACCAAAGGGACAGTCTTAGCCATCAAGGCCATGAAAGCATGGATTTGCCCAAACTGAGAGACTAGTCTTCATTCATTCATTGCATGATAATAAACAATGAAAAACAGTGGTCTGCCACATTGGGGTTACATCAGAAAGCCCAATGGTGGAACACAATGTTCATTTGCCCAGGCAAATTGCATGTCTAGCTCTAACACCACTAATTTAGTAACATGCCCAAGCAAAAACTCAAATAAAAAAGAGATCATATTATATATGTAATGAGACTGCAGCCTAGCCTAGTGGAAGGACACGAGCGTGTGTTGTATTTTACTACAAAGTAGAAAGCAGCTGAACCACAAAAGGCTCAAATCTATAGCATGAGATTGGGACATTTTGAATCCAAGTGCAAAATTTTTCTTCATATTATAAACACCACTAGTCTCAAAAGTGTCCTCTTCTCTCTCTCTCTCTCTCTCTCTCTCTCTCTCTAAAGTCCAAGTCCAAGTCCTAACAAAAGACACATCTATCTTTTTCCCTAAATCCCGGGAGAACCTTGAACACTAATGAAAAGTGTGTGTGTGCCTGCTTTTGGGGGATGTGAAAAATTCTCATTTGACCCAAATCAGAACAACTTCTCTCTCTCTCTCTCTCTCTCTCTCTCTCTCTCTCTAAAGTCCAAGTCCAAGTCCTAACAAAAGACACATCCATCTTTTTCCCTAAATCCCGGGAGAACCTTGAACACTAATGAAAAGTGTGTGTGTGCCTGCTTTTGGGGAATGTGAAAAATTCTCATTTGACCCAAATCAGAACAGACTCATGTCAAATAATGAAACTTTTTCTGGTCAGAAAATAATAAAACTTGGAAAAAAGAGAATGGACAGTGTTACAGAGAGAGTGAGAGGGAGGCCCCTACCCCATCTCTTATTTTTTTGGTCAGTTTTAATGCAACTTCAAGCCCCATCCATTTAAGGGAAATGGAAATCTAAGTACTCTGTCAACTTTGTTGTATTGTACTCCATCCTTTCCAACTAGCTTAAACTTTTCAGATGGGGCTTGACTAAGACTAACCTTTCTTCTCTTCCAACTTTAAATTCATTAAAAAAACAAAAACAAGAAAAGAAACCTTCATTTTTCATAATTGATTAAGATGGGGTTTAATGAAGCAATCCTATCTATTTGGGTTTCTTCAAATAAATCCTCAGTGGGGAAGTCAAGGGTCATAGATTCCAATTGAGTCCATCTCATTTCTTAAAAGAAACAAAACAAAATTTTTTAATAAAAGCTTTGATAAATTTCAGTCTCATTATTTTTCCTTGTAACATCTCTCTCACCCCCTCAAAGTTTTGTTTAACTATTTGAATATGTATCACTATTTTTCATTGTTTATATTTGTTAGGTTAATTATACTATTGCAACAGACCATGACAATGACTAGTGGCAAAGCATTGCAAGATTTGGAAATGCTAAAAACAGATTGACCCATTTGATATTATGATTAGTTTATGTCATTCCCAATGCCATTTAGCCAATGTGAGGTTTAATCAAAGGGAATAAATAGTGGGTTTCTTATTGAAAAGTGCTAATTAAATGGATTGATGTCCCACTTATAAATTTTGTTTGGGCAGTTTTTTAAGCTTTTGAGTGCCTTTTGACTTGCCCTTTTCTAATTACTTTCGGAGTTGGGAAACAATGACCCATGTCTCAATCAAACTTTGCTATATTCTACTTGAAAAGATGTTACTTAAGAGGGTACTTTGTGGGTACGTAACTTATCCTTGGTTTTAAACTTAATAATGTAACATGGTTAAAACATCCATATAACTATTTCATGGCTAAAACATTTATAATATTTATCATCATTCATCATTTGGAATGATTATGTTACCTGCAAATATATATATTGTAATACTAAGCTTTTAATTTACATATATAACCTTGCTGTGTACTTGAAAGGGAGTGATCAAGTGGACAAATTTAGGACATTAACATCTTCTATTACTTGGCCAGCTTGAAAATGGAAAATTTATAAAATGACACATTTTAATAAATTGCTTACAATTTTGATCTTTATTTTCAATAATTAATAATTTTGACTTTTTTAGATGGTAAAAGGACTGAATTATCCAAAGAGTCGATAATGTCAAGATTAGAGCTAAGTTAATGTAGTGTTTATATTTATACAAGAAGTAATTCAGTCTAAAAATGACCCAAAAATTAAAATTTGTAAAATTTTGATAATATTATAAGAAATGGTAAAATTCTCATCAAAATGGGTCATTGTATAAAATTTCTACTTTAATGTAAGCGTGTATATATCCTATAGATATGACTCTACGAGGGGCATATAGACCAACAAAACAAAACAAACATAAAACTTTGAGGAATGGGGCCCTTATTAGGGAACCTATTGTTTTTGGCACTCTGATGTGGGGTTGTTTCCATGATGCAGACCAGAGGAGCTTAATAGAATAAGTTGGTTCTTTCATAATTTCGATTTAGTAGAGAAAATCTTAACTGCTCCGTTTGAAAATCATGAAGCAGACAAGAAAGTTACAAGGAATTTGGTTGCATAAAATGCGGATTTACATGTGAATATTGGAGATATATTTTTGTTGGCACATCTCATTAATTCAAAAAAAAATTAAGACTTCTTGTAGGAGTAGGTACATAAAAACCACGCAGCTGTTTTGCCTTTTCTGGTTTTATATGTCTACATAATTCATCCAACCTCTCAAGGATTTTATATCTACCAGTCCAAAAACTTTGACATTTCATCTTGGATTTTGCTCCAAAGCTTGAATTCTAATATATTAATGGTTCATGTAGATTAGACAGTAGCTCCACATGTGACTTGATAATACATTAAGATTCAAAATCATAAATTCTTAACAAATCCCAATAGCTTACATGGGCCTGATGTAATAATTAGCTCAAAATTAGCAACTAAATGTTTGAAATTGTATAGTGGAATGACTGATGAGTGAGTGAGTTGATTTCTAAACTATGGTCATACAATTAAGTTACAGATGCAGAAATTATATTTGAGGGTCTTTTTGGAACTTGGAGGACAGTGACTGTAGAAAGAAAATAAAAAAACTGAGAGAAGTTAGTAGGCCTCCATTTTGAGTTTTTGACAAGTACTTTTACTGCATGCTGGGAATCTACATTTTCACCTACAAGTGCTAGCTTATTATTATTGAAGTTGTAGGAGCTATGGGATTAAATAGCAATGGGAAAGAGAAAGATTTTAAAAGTAGGTGGAAAGGGAAGGATGGTCTTCCACAGAATGACATCTGCAATGTCCATTTCTCAAGGCTCCTCCATGATTATATCATATAGTCTTCTTTAAAAGACTTCCCATCACAACTTCCACATACTTCCATTCAAACCCAAAACCAAAACCCAAAAACCTTCACTTCTCTCATTATCTTCTGCAATCTGCACTCACTCAGTCACTCACTTACATTCTGTCTATACCTCTCTCATAATTTCATCAACTTACTCATTGAAGCACATTTTCTCTACCATGCCAATGTCCCCCTCCAAAACCTTAGATAAACCCCTTTATGAACCTGGTCAGGCCCAAATGGGTTTTGCTTTAGTGCAGCGCAGCGCACCCCCTCCCTCTCAATCTGGTGAGAGAAGAGGCAGGCGAAAGCAATCAGAACCAGGGAGGTTTCTTGGGGTGAGGAGAAGACCTTGGGGTAGATATGCTGCTGAGATTAGAGACCCTAGTACTAAAGAAAGGCACTGGCTTGGCACATTTGACACTGCTCAAGAAGCAGCTCTTGCTTATGATAGAGCTGCTCTGTCCATGAAAGGCTCACAAGCAAGAACAAACTTCATATACTCTGACAACTCCACTTTCCACTCTCTTCTAACACTACCCTTTGATGTTCAAACTCTGTTGCCACAACAGCAATCACCACCCTTCTTCTCTGCAGGCAGTACTAGTCACACCACTACTACTACTACTACTACTAAACAACCCACCAATCAGAACAGTCCACATCATCATGATCAATCTGGCATTTTTCAGAGTGATCAAACCCCCACTATTATCAGGTCCAATAACAACTCATATGGTTCATCACCAGCTCATCATGATGATAGTTTCTTTTTCTGCAATGATTCGAATTCTAACTCAGGCTACTTGGCCTGCATAGTTCCTGATAACTGCTTGAGGCCTCCTTCCAAAAGCAGTACTGACTTCAGTTCTGCTTTGAATGTTGATCAAAACTCTAGCTTTACAAACACTAACTCCATTGAAACTAAATCACATTGTGACAGCAGTACACTCCCTCTAGATGTTATGAATGTGCAAGCTGCAGCAATGGCTTCTTCTAACCCCGGAGATCCGCTTACTTGCTTTGATGGATTCAGCCGTGGATTCTGGGATAACCAGCAGTACTACTCATCATGGGAGTTGAATTCTAGAGAGCTCTCTGCATCAGCCATGGTGGACAACACATTGATGATTGATCAAGACGGGTGCATGGGAGCTAATCTGTATCCGATCATAGACAATTCTAGTACTACTTATGGCTTAACATCTCAGGCCACTTCTTCATTCTCTTGCTCTCCATCAGTTCCTTCCTCCTTTTGGTGATGCAGCAGTCATTGACTTTGGCCACTCACTCTTCTAACTCTCTGGTGTGCATCTATGAATAATTAAGTACTGAGATTATAGATTTATAATCAGAATCATTCCATTTATGTGCATGCACTTGGTTTTTGATCTTGTGTCTTGGGTTTTTGCAACTCTTTCTTTCATTGTAATTACCCCCAACAAAAACAAAAAACTCCATTTGAGGTAGAGGAGATCTGGAATGGTTATTATATATCTACAAGTTTTAATGGAAATTGTTTGATCAGAGCTCTAGTACTTTCTTTGTCCCATATTTTTGTATTCATTTGATATTGCTGCCTAGCTATGTCTTTATTGCTGTACATAATTGTTCATATGTATGTATATAATAGCAGCTGCATTATGTTGTCTATCTTTTGGGCTATTTGCCTGACCTTTTACTGACAACGTCCCCTAACAAAAGATGCATGCAACTTAATATATATTTATAGGTTCACAAAAACGGATGGAGTACTTAGTACTCATCATGGACCACCAAGCTAAGCTAGCTATGTATCAGCCACAAATGCAAACCATTGCTTGCAATAACGGTTCTCTTTATTTATTGCTTTCTATTTGTGATGCATAGCCCTAATTCAATAATGGTGGGGTAACCTGCCATGACTAAAGTTCAACTCTCAATTTTTACTGTCAAAGGATTTCAGACGATTACTGTGGCCATGGTGACTGCAGCATATAGTCTATGCCTCGGAACTGGAAGTGTTTATGTAAGAATCGCTTTTGTTGGTAGCATTTTTATTAGAAGCACATAAATTTTTTATTAAAAGTTTAAAAATTTTCTGTAAATCATTCAAAAGTACTAATATGTAATTCTATAATTCAAAAATCACTTCGAGATAATTGTCTAAAGGCACTTTCAAACATTTTAAAATCACAGTTAAACAAATCCTTAATATATATCCACTCCAAGACTAAAGTAAGATATATGAGCACCGCATCTAGTGTTTTCTTTTTTGTCCTTTGTTGAAGGGTGCTCAAGCAATACTGGTTTATAAAAGTAAGGGTAAACTGCAATTTAGTACATCAGGTTTGGGTCAAATTACAAGTTGGTACCTCTAGTTTTTTTTTGAATTTTTTGGTACCCCATCTTCATTTTTTTTGCAAATGCATACCTCCGTCAANATGCATACCTCCGTCAACTCCTCCGTCTAAAATTCTGTTAAATGCTGATGTGGCGCTGACGTGGATAAGTAAATAATAATAAAATAATACTTTTGTAGACAAATAATAATAAAAAATTTAAAAAATATTTAAAAAAACATTTTCATTC
>QANT01000432.1:0-30550 GCA_003254885.1 Purshia tridentata
CAATAGAAAATCCAAATCTTTAATTAAATACTATATGTTTTTAATTTAAAAAAAGAATACAATTTTTTTGATCGTGATCACCATCACTTTATAAGTTATATCAAGACGTTTTTCAAATTGCTGGCATACGTTAATTATGCTGGAAAATAGAATTGTTTATAGGGAAAAGATTTTGTGCCACACTATGGCACAAGTATTTTGTGCCATAATCCTATGTGGCAAAATAAAATACTATACATCATTATTTTATTATTTTTGTGATTATACACATCACTATATATTTTTTAAAAAAATTAATATCATATTTAGTGAAAGACCATCTTATCCAAGTCAAATTAAATGATCTTAATTAATTTATACTTAATTAAATAATACACATCATTCTTTTGTTTTTGTTTTTGCAATTATAGCATTTCTAAACAAGTCTTTACAGCCAAATTGAATAATTGCAATGCAGTAGCACTTACTTGGAAAAGAAATATCCACTTTTTTTGGGTTACATGGGAGGAAATCGAACACATAACCTATCCTAATCCTAACCCATTAACCCACCCTCCCTCTCCACTTGGGATAAGCCCAAAGGTTTAGAAATATCCACTTTTGAGTCTAGAATAAAGCTATCATTGCTGCAGCATCAAAGACAAAGTCATGCAATAATGCTATACAGTTCTGTCCTTGCTCTCACCTTGCCATCAAAAAAACTATAACCAAAACGGAACTATAATAGAGGGCTAGTCTCTTTGAATGAGTGTAACCCCCAAATTAGACCCCTCTCTTTATGAATTTAATGCCTTTAGCCGATACATAGCTACACAGTAAATATTATTTTTAGCACAAATGACAAAGAAAACAAAAAAACAAAAATCCCTAATTCAGTTAAATTTTTTTCTCTCCCCGTGCTCTCTCCCCCCACCCCCCACAAAAAAAGCCCACCGGCCAGCCAAGAAACAAAAATAGAAATACTGAAATTAAAAGAGATAGAAGTAAAATTATTCTAAAAAATAAATTAAAGGGAGACAATAGTGAATTAATGACACGCCCCGACCCTCGGACACGTGCCTAAACTGCTGAACCTGAAAACTGTTCCAAGACAGTAGTGAATTAAAGAGTACGTTAATGCATGAATTGAACAAAATTCTTCTAAATTGTTGATGCAATAAGAGAGATGACGTAGTAGTGCACTTTTTAGGGTTCTAATATTGGGGAATTTTTTTTTAAAGAAACTGAATATTTAGAAGTTTATAATTTTGTCATGAAATTTTTTTAAAATCCTTTTCCTTTTGTGATTTGATTTATGTTTTATAGAATTTCAAACAAGGATATATAAGTCTTTTAAAATACTTATGTGGAAAATATATTATTAGATATATTAAGTAATTGATTAACATAAAAATTCCATATTATTATGGCACGTGCCATACTATGGCACTCTAGCATTGCCCTTTTTTTATAGGGTTCACTATTCATTTATCTTTACTATTATAAATTTACTAAAGAAGAGTTTGGTGTTACAGGTTTAATAAAATATAGTATTGCCTAAAATATTATTTTACAAAACAACTATTTTTAAAAACAGCTTAATAAATGAGAGTATAGTTGTAACAACAATTAAAAAAAAAAATCCCACTNAAAATCCCACTACTTTAAAACATGGAAAGAGTGGTAGGAATATAACAATGAGAAAAAAAAAAGTAAAAATATAAGTTTACATGTGAGGAGCGGTGCCAATCTGAATTGCCAAAATCATTTTGGTTATCAAATTGTCAATCTTATTTCAACTATTAAAACCAAACTAAATCAAAAGCACATAAAATAGCCAAAAAAAGAACCCAAATAGAAAATCTATTCATACCCAACAAATTACTCATTTTACCCAACTTCTAAATTTTCCCAACCATCACTTTTTTAAATTCAATATTTACTAATTTTACACTCCTAAATTTACTATCATATCCTTATTAGTCAATACCCAACCCACTCTTTTCAATTTCTCTCCTTATCCAACATTTTAGGCTCTCAACATCACTCAAAGGATTGGAGTTTGAGAGAGAGAGAGAGAAGGAAATACATAAAGGGGGAAGGCAATGCTAGTGAGATGGGTGGGTAGGGGTAGGGGTAGGGGTAGGGGTAGGGGTAGGGGAGGGAGGATGTGTTGAGGCTGTTGTTTGGGGCTGAAGTTACTGGTTTTTTTTTTTTTTCTTGGTTCGCCCAACATTCAGCAAGCGCCCTTTGAATATATGCTAGTTATTTGACAGGGGTTCTGAATAATTGTGATACATTCGATGGCTCCCTAACAAATAAATCTGGATGTTTCGGTGACTCCCTACCAAATTATTCTATATTGTTCTTATGCCAATTATTTGAATAAAGTTTGTTAATTTTGTATGCAAGATACAATATATGACTTTACATTGTCGCCATGGATGATGACTAGCTAGGTTTTGTGCAGACCTTGATGTACACTTGGATGGCTTGATGACTAGCTAGATTTTATGGAGACCTTGATGTATTGTTGGATGACTTATTTGAATCTATGGATGGCTTATTTGATTTTGTGGATTATTGGGCCTTATGTGATAATTTTAGGCATTTAAACACTTTTGAATCATATAATCTTGTTATACATGATCTTTTATGGAATTATCTTTGAATTTGTCCAGAATTGTCTTTGATTTTATATTCCTAGATTATGGCCAGATTATGCTCATTGATCATTTAGTGGACACTTGCCGAATATCCTAAACATATTCGGTAGACATTTGTTGAATATCCTAACTATATTTGGTGGGTACTTGTCAAATATCCTTAACGACTAAATAATGTCATCATGTTCGATGGCCGATGATTGAACACTACACAAACTTATATTCATTCTTGGCATTAGAAACACGAAAAATAAACAGCAAATGCGAAAAAATTTGCACATAACTCTCATTTGAAAGCTTTCAAAAAATGATTTAACTCTCCATTCGTCAAAACAACCTTGATTGGATGATAAAGGGACAAAATTAGTTTAGAGTTTGGATTTTAGTTATGAGAGTGAAGTTAAATGTGAGTTTGGGAGGGAGAGAGTGAGGTTAAAGGTGAGTTTGAAAGGGAGGGAGGTTGATGAAATGAGATGTTGGCTGGGAATAGAAAGAAGATTTATTTATTTATTTTATTTTTTTATTAAGTGAGTTGTTCTCAATTGTCGTTTCAACCTAGGGCATAATTATATATTCAAGTATTAAAATGAAAAAATTGTTGAGTATGAATAAAATTTTCCAAATCTAAAGAGTTCAAGTCACATTCTAAGAATCAAACATGGGTAATTATACCAACTCATTTTCGCTAAATCACCAAGGTACGCGTGTTTACTTAACTCCAATAATCAATGACAAGAAAAAAAATGATGAAAGATGAAATTTGATTAGAAAATTAGAAATGTTATGATTTTGAGCAGAGATTATTATAGATCACCCCATTTTATATGAAAAACTTGGCTAAAAATGTTTATATTCCATATATGAAATAAATTCAAATAAGAGTTTATATAATTTTGTATTTGACTGATAAAGTTAGTCCAACTGTCAACAGAGTTGTAAATTCACAATGGTACACGTGGCTGACCCCATTTTAGCTACTTTTGTTTATGATTTGGCAAAAATATCGAAAAATTGAGTATAAGTATTGAAGAAGAAGTATTTTAGCTACGTCTTTTGTTTTTATTTTATTCGATTAGATTAATAATTGTGTATCAAAGTATTCCAATGAAGAACAAATATAAGTTTCTGCAAAAAAAGAAGAAAAAACGTAGAACAAATATAAGTAACAAAATCTTATTCTCAAAATTTGAAATACTCAAAAGATTAAATTTTATGTATTACTAATTATGTGTTTATAAGTGTATAAATATAAATAAATGTCCACTTATTATAGAAACAGAACAAGTTTACTTCATTTATGGGTATAGTTTCCTTTTCTAAATTTAGTACTACTTGACTATTGAAATTGATCTTTACATCGTATCAGAAATTCAGAATCAGAAGCATTTCACCTACAAAGTGTTCATTCAAAGCAAGAGCATAAGACATAATCACCTACAACGCAAATCCTCTCCAGTCTCCAGTCTCCTCTCTCTACCCACCCCCCGTAGATGTAGGAGTGGGGACCACCAAAGCATTCACCTACCGCGTTGCCTAAAACCCATCACGCGCCTCAAAACAAGCGCGTAAACTCCAAAAATCATTTCAGTAGAAATAAAAAACTTCCAGAAAAGAAATAAAAATAAAAATAAAAAGGACAAAAATGGAAAATACTTAAAAAATAGTTTGGCACAGAAAAGAGTGGTATAGTACCATAGGCAGAATCTCAGATCTAAAGAAGAGGCCACGCAAGCGCCTTTGGCTATAAATAAGGCGAGGGTCAGCCATTCGAACTCGCTCCGTTCTCTTCTCCTTCGCTAGTAACTGAAACGAAGAGAGGAAGAAGAACCAGTCAAGTCTTCTCTACCTCCGAAAGGTACGAAGACCCTCTCCTCCATTTGCTCAATTGCTCTTCTTATTGTGTCTCTGTTGCTCTGTTTCTCATTCAGACCCATTAATGCTTTTATATCTATTTCCATTCGTTTGGCCATGCCAACGTGATTTAAACCCTCCCTGCTTCTGACCTGTTATCACTCTCTTTTGTCCAAGATTTGGGTTTGTTTTGTTTTTCACTGAGATCTATACTGGTTAGTGTGCATTTCTGGTCACTCTTTGTTGGGTTTTTTGAAAATTTTGGATACCCTTTTGGTTTGATTGGAGGGATATGTGGTGGCATTGGGTTTTTGGTTGTTGTGAATTGTGGGTTGTAGATCTGACTGTGTTGCGATTTTGGTATTTGTAGATCTGCTATTGGGTCTTTGGGTTTTGCACTAGATCTGAGTTAAGTAGCATATTTTGAGTGTTTTAAGTGTCGGTCCAAAAAAAAAAAAAAAAAAAGGAAAGAGGTTTGGTTAAGTGGTCCAGTTTTAAAGCATTTCTCTTTCATACGTTTCTATCCTATCTACGTTTTCAGATGAAATTCCCTGCTTTGAGCATTAGATCTATAAGTGGGAGGAGTTTCTCTTTGAACCATTTCTATACCATACGACGACCTCAGATTGAATTCCCTGTTTTAAAAACCAGATCTATAAGTGCAAAGTTTTTCTTTTTAAGGTTGTTGGTTCTCTTATTGGATTTGATTAAGATGTTTTGAATCTACTTTTGATTGTTTTAAATATTAAGTTTTGCCTGATCTGATTTAGTTACAGAATCATAAATGAAGACATTCTTTTGTAACTATATTGTGATTTCAATTTAAATGGGGTTTAAATAACTCTTTTGTTGATTTGGTTTGTGGGTTTTGAACTCATTTGGTTGGTGCACCGACACATTGTTAAAAGTTTAAATCATATCTGTTGTGGTTTGTTCAATGGTTGACATGCATTAAATTTAGATCAATGCATCCTGAGTTTAAATTGAATTATCTGATCCAACTTAATTTTAAGTTTGAAGTTTATTGTTTCTTATTTCTTATTCATGATAAAAATATACTTCAGCTTTTATCACTGATGCATAATGTTTTCTTCTGGTTCTTAATCAAGGAAACTAAATTGTGCTTCATGTTGATCTGATGAAACAGAGCAATGGCGTCTCACATTGTTGGATACCCACGTATGGGCCCCAAGAGAGAGCTCAAGTTCGCTTTGGAATCATTCTGGGATGGTAAGAGCAGTGCTGAAGATTTGCAGAAGGTGTCCGCTGATCTCAGGAACTCCATCTGGAAGCAGATGGCTGATGCTGAGATCAAGCTCATTCCCAGCAACACTTTCTCTTACTACGATCAGGTGCTCGACACCACTGCTTTGCTAGGGGCTGTTCCACCAAGATATGGTTGGAATGGTGGTGAAATTGGTTTTGACACATACTTCTCCATGGCCAGAGGAAATGCCTCAGTTCCTGCTATGGAAATGACCAAGTGGTTTGATACCAACTAGTACGTGAACTCCCCTCTTCTCCTTGTGCGCTCTATTGATTTAAACTTTCTGAATATTATGAATGGGTATGGTTGTATACTAACTTTGATTAATGTATTGATCCAGCCATTTCATTGTCCCTGAGTTGGGACCTGATGTGAACTTCTCCTACTCTTCTCACAAGGCTGTTGATGAGTACAAGGAGGCTAAGGCGGTATGTATTTATTTATTCATATATTGGTTGATAGCTTGATGTTTTATGGGCTAGGTTTAAATGTAATACAGTTTCTACATACCCATAATGGTTTTATTTTATTTTTAAATTTATTTATTTGCTAATGCAATTTTCCTTATGCAGCTTGGACTGGATACTATTCCAGTTCTTATTGGCCCAGTGTCGTACTTGTTGCTGTCCAAACCTGCAAAGGGTGTTGAGAAGACCTTTGATCTTCTCTCTCTTCTTGGGAAAATCCTTCCTATCTACAAGTAAGATTGTTAGCCTCTTTATACATACATTATATATATAGTCTCTGCTTTTGGTAGTGTGACTTGTCCATTTTATTGTTCTAACTATGAATATCTCTTCAGGGAAGTTGTATCTGAGCTTAAAGCAGCTGGTGCTTCCTGGATTCAGTTTGATGAACCCACACTTGTCATGGATCTTGATTCTCACAAGTTGCATGCATTCACTGATGCCTACTCTCAACTAGAATCAACACTGTCTGGCTTGAATGTTCTTGTTGAGACCTACTTTGCTGATGTTTCTGCTGAGGCATACAAGACCCTCACTTCGTTGAAGGGTGTCACCGCATATGGTTTTGATTTAGTACGTGGTAGCAAGACCCTTGATTTGATTAAGAGTGACTTCCCTAAGGGAAAATACCTCTTTGCTGGCTTGGTTGATGGAAGGAACATTTGGGCCAATGATCTTGCTGCTTCCCTTAGTACATTGGAGACTCTTGAAGGCGTTGTTGGAAAAGGTATTCAGTTTTTCTGAAAATTTTGGTGAATGATAAAAACTAATTCAATTTCTTGAAGTTGGCAATTCATTGATTATTTAATTTTCATGTGCAGATAAACTTGTTGTCTCCACCTCCTGCTCGCTTCTTCACACTGCTGTTGATCTTGTTAATGAGACTAAGCTGGACCAGGAAATAAAATCATGGCTAGCTTTTGCTGCCCAGAAAGTTGTTGAAGTGAATGCTTTGGCCAAGGCATTTGCTGGTCACAAGGATGAGGTATAGCCTTTTCCTTCCTCATGTTACAAGTGAACCAGATATGTTCTGTAAAGCACAAACTGTTGCATGGTTTTTGTACCTAATTGATCTTGGTGTTACATCTGTGTAAAAGTCATAAAGCTAGAAGAGTTCACAGGGTAATATTCTTTTATCATTTAGATGGGGGAGTCGTAAGTATGAAATCAAAATATTTAGGAAATCTCTTTTTTCCAATGGCTCCAATGGCAAAAAACTGTAGGAAATCTCTTTATGTTCTGAATTCACAACCTTCAATGCAACTTGGCCTCTTTTAAGCATGTTCACTTCAGCATTGGTTTCTCAAGGTTCTTTCTAGGTTTTTTTTGTGGGATTGATACTGATACCAAAGAATAACTCACTTTTTGTTTTTCTGTTATCAGGCATTTTTCTCCGCGAATGCTGCAGCTTTGGCTTCAAGGAAATCTTCCCCAAGGGTTACCAACGAGGCTGTTCAGAAGGCTGTGAGTTCATATTTTTCTATTCTTCTACTTTTTGAATAGATATGCTACAAGAACCCTTTTGCATTTGGAGTTTACCTTTTTTTCATTTTTCATTTTGCTTCTCAGGCTGCTGCTTTGAAGGGCTCTGACCACCGCCGTGCTACTAATGTAAGTGCCAGACTTGATGCCCAACAGAAGAAGCTTAACCTTCCAATTCTCCCAACCACCACTATTGGATCATTCCCTCAGACCATTGAACTCAGAAGAGTCCGCCGTGAATACAAGGCCAAAAAGTGAGTGAAGCTAAAAAGCTCCTTTTGTTTTATTAAAATGTTAAATTGTTACGACAAATTCCAGTAATTGTGCTCATGCGTGCTGTTCTTAGGATTTCTGAGGAGGAGTATGTCAAGGCCATTAAGGAGGAAATTAACAAAGTCGTCAAGCTTCAGGAAGAGCTTGATATTGATGTCCTTGTTCATGGAGAACCTGAGGTGAGCTTTCCTTTATGAAAGTCTGTTCAAGAAAAGCAAAGAGAGATATTTTTACTATTTCATGAATGAAAGAACACCGGAAAAGTTGTATTTGTTCAAATTGTTTCTTTGTCGATTTTTGCACATTGTGTGCCCCCAATTCATTCTTGTATTCTTCTCATGGCAGAGGAATGATATGGTTGAGTACTTTGGAGAGCAATTGTCAGGCTTTGCTTTTACAGTGAATGGGTGGGTGCAATCTTATGGATCTCGATGTGTGAAGCCACCAATCATCTATGGTGATGTTAGCCGCCCCAAGCCAATGACTGTGTTCTGGTCATCTGCTGCTCAGAGTATGACTGCCCGCCCAATGAAGGGAATGCTTACAGGCCCTGTCACCATCCTTAACTGGTCCTTTGTTCGCAATGACCAACCCAGGTATTAATCAAGATCTTTGAACCAAAAGAGAAAAAGAGTTGAAATGACTTCTTTAGGTTGTGATCTCTTTTAGACTCTATTTCTGACGCTCATACATACCTTGCCCAGATTCGAGACTACCTACCAGATTGCTTTGGCCATCAAGGATGAAGTGGAGGATCTTGAGAAGGCTGGTATCAATGTTATTCAAATTGATGAGGCTGCTTTGAGAGAGGGGTTGCCTCTTAGGAAGTCTGAGCAAGCTTTCTACTTGGATTGGGCTGTGCACTCCTTCAGGATCACCAACTGTGGTGTCCAGGACACTACTCAGGTCTTTTTTCACTTCAATCTGGAATTCTACATATTTGTTCTCAAGTATTTGATTTGTCCAATTTTCTGAAACTGATTCTTTCCTTTTAACAATGTACAGATCCACACTCACATGTGCTACTCCAACTTCAACGACATCATCCACTCAATCATTGACATGGATGCTGATGTGATCACCATTGAGAATTCTCGTTCTGATGAGAAGCTCCTGTCGGTCTTCCGTGAAGGAGTGAAGTATGGTGCTGGAATTGGCCCTGGTGTTTATGACATCCACTCTCCAAGAATACCATCAACTGAAGAGATTGCTGACAGGATTAACAAGATGCTTGCAGTCCTCGAGACAAACATCTTGTGGGTGAACCCCGACTGTGGGCTCAAGACCCGCAAGTACGCAGAGGTGAAGCCAGCCCTCCATGCCATGGTTGCTGCTGCCAAGAAACTCCGCACCGAGCTTGCCAGTGCCAAGTGAATGATTTGAGGATTGAAGCTTGAATCTACAGATTTTATTGCATCTTGGATTTACAACGGATAAACAAAACCATGTTTTAATGGTTTAATAACTGTGTGATGAAATATTTAGTAGGCTTGATATGCTCTTGTGGGCATTTTATCTTTTATTTTTATATTTTTTTTGTACTTTCCTCATATTTTGTATTTTTGAGGCCCTGCCTCCTATCATTTTCAAAGGCATCAAACTGCTTGGTGTATTTCAGTGAATGATAAATGAAGAAATGTCATTACAAATTTCTGCTTTGACCAAATCTATTCCCCCATTTTGGTATCAACCCCATAATGTACTTGCAACATTAGAGTAACCTTTGTGAAAATTAATTGTTTATTTTGATTAAATTTTCCATTAATTCCCAACTAAAGCTCTGCATTTCCCTTTCTCAAAGATGGGTTCATTGATGCCTCTCAATGGGCACACAAATCATACAAAAATAATAAATGACTTCTTGTTAATGATCTCTTTTTGAGAGTGTCAAAAATGGTTTACCCTTTTTTCTAGCGTTTCAGAGAAAAATAGAGGCAAAAGTGAATTTAAAGTTCGAGAAGTACTTTAAGTTCTTCACAGAAAGGGGCTCGTACTTTTCTAGAAAAGTATATTCAATAATATTTGGTTTTACTTTTGATATATTATCTTTCTTAAAGATATACACAATGTCCCAAATTTTGGTCCTGAAGAAACTATCAAAGATCTAAAAATATGAGAATTTTGAAAACATGTAGATATTGTTAAAAATTAGATAAACACAATAACTCAAATTTTAGTGAAAAAAACACATATTTTTGAACTGCCATTCACTTTCTTATTTGGTTGTTTAAATAAGAATTCAATTAATATCCGTGTTAATTAAATCACGTATTAATGCATGGGATCTCCAATCACAGAAGTTGGGTTACCTCTCTAAAGTGACTCCCGTGTGGGCTGCACATTCCCCTTCGATATTTTGTATACAAATATATTTCATTGGAGAATAATGTATTTCCCATATGAAAATAAGTTTATAACTTCCCATAAACATAATAAACTTTAATCAGAGCATAAATATGAGTGAGAGTAAAACTTAACTCTGACATTATTATGGTATTGAATGCTAAACAATAACAATAGTAGTTTAATATAATTACAAGAATTAATTACTCTAAGATGCATGACAAACATTCTATTTAACCTCTATTATTCTTATTGTTCAAATTTAACAATAATGTCACATTTGTAAGTTATGATATTAGGTTGTTGGTTAGCAGTGAAATAATTAATCCCTAGTTAACCAATTAAAATGTAACAATAAGATAACTATTATTAATTTATTATTTTTGGTTTTTATTGATTTAATGCCAACTATATGTCCTCTTCCCTATTCTCTCTCTTCTCTTTGCACTTTCTCTCCCCGAAAGTCCCTTCATTTAAATTTGAAGAGCATATGTATAGCAGCACGGTCACGCATACAACACATGCTAATATATATATATATCTAGATATAAATTACTAATATATGTATATATCTAGCTGTATGTATATAGCATGCCTAATTAGTAATATTTATAATATTCTATATATCTAACTATAAATCACCAGCCGTATAACATTTTTTTTTGGCAGATTATAAGACAAGCATGCCTAGCCTATTGCCTTATCTTAATATGTAATGTATACATGCATATAGAATGCCATAGACCAATTCAAATTCAGATTTATATATACAAGGTGTGAAATTGTACATAGAAATAATTGTGAACAAAAAAATGCAAATTGAAACTGTGAACTAATATTGCAAAATGAAAATGCAAACTGAAACTATGAATTGAAATTGAAATTGAAACTGTGAGTGAAATTAAAACTGTGAATGAAATTGAAATTGTGAACTAAAATTCAAGTTGTTTTGGGTTGTAAGTGGGTTGATGTTTACCTAAAAATTAAATATGTGATCATGGGTAAGTTGATATTACATAGAAATGAAATTTGTGGTGTGGGTAAGTTGATATTACATAGAAATGAAATTTGTGGTGTAGGTAAGTTGATATTACCTACAAATTAAATTTGTGAGTTTGAGTGGTTTTGGTTAAATCAAAAGTAGCTGTAAGTAAGTTATTAGGTTTGAGTGATTTTGGTTAAATTAAAAATTTGTTAGTACCTTAAAATTAAATCACTCACGATGAAAATTAGCAACTCTTAGTAGTTTTTGGGTTTATAAATTAATTTCCTTTGAAAACCCTCAGTAGGTGTTATGGGCTGTTTGAATTGGCAAATGAAATGGGTTTCTCAATGTTGGTAAAAATGTAATTAATTGGGTTTGTGGGGGGTTTTTTTAACCCCATTTGTATATAGTATGTTATGGAATGGTGAAAACAAGATTTCGATATGGTGTATGTAAACTAATGCAGTCCCATATTTTGTCTAGATCACGAAAATGTATTGTGGCTGCAGCAATATGAATTATTGTGCTGCCGCGAGTATGTCCATGGCTACAGCCCACTAAATAGGTTTGCAGCTTTCACCCCCAGAGGGCTCCATGTTTTAATAGCTAATGGAACGTCTGTCCATCAGTAGAGTATGCGTATTCCACGGACCGTACAACCATGGACTGTTAATATAAATTAGAGTAAATATCCATTTTACTTCTCAGCGTATTACACTTATTTCAGTTTACTCCCTCTTCAGGCTTTTAATTTGAAAATTAAGGACTTTGATTTTTTTAATTTTGTCAATTGAGGACTTTTCGTCAATTTATATATATATTTTTCAAATTCGTAGAAAATGAAGGAGGGGGAAAAATGGTGCATCAGTAAAAAAGGTAAGATATAAATGAAATGGGTGATCGATACATGGTGCTATAAAAACATAAATTTGGAAAAAAATGTGTAAATTGACGAAAAAGTCTCAATTGGCAAAATTGAAAAAGTCAGTCCTTAATTTTTCAAATTAAAAGTTTGAAGAGTAAACTGATATAAGTATAATAGTTTGGGAAGCAAAATGACTATTTACCCCATTAATTACGTATATGAATATATAAGTTCAAAATTTTGCATATATGTGTGTAATGGAGGTAGAAGCAAGTAATTTAGCAGTACTAGCCTGAATGTCATTGTGAGACCCTAAAAATTCTAAATCTTATTTTGAAATTTTCCTAATTTCTAGAATTTTTTTGAAAATTTAGTGACTGAAAATTTCATTTTCCACTATGATTTGGGGTAGTTGACCAAACATTGACTTTAACTTTGATCAAAGTGAGACTTTAGAAAGGTAGAGTCCTGCCCACAGACCCCGCGGTATGAGTTTCGTGCTATACCGAATTTGGAAAATTATTTTGTGAAGTTTCCAATTTCATTTTCACTTAAGCTCTTGATTTTACCTAAAGGTAATTCCAATTTTTCTAGAAATATTTTTCAGCCAATTTGGGTTTTGATCTCTCAACAGTGTAGTACTCACTGAGACGAGTCCATAGGAATTTTCTGTGAATTTTTCCGAGTCTCAAGCTATTTTTGGTGAGTTTTCGAAGTTTAGAGAAAAGGGAAATTTGGAAGAGGATTAACGTACTACGTGGTGCACGTACGTTCAAGCAAAAAGGTACAAGTGGAATGTGGTTAAGGATAGGGACAAGCAAAAAGGTTAAGGATAGGCACACTCGTGGTAGTTTGAACTAGACAAGGTCAAGGGCACGTATGTTCTAGTGCCATTCTTTTGACATTCGCTGTCGGATTTGAATCTCCAATTTCCCAATAGGTACAAGTGGAACGTGGTTAAGGACATGGACATGCAAAAAGGTTAAGGACAGGGACACTCATAGTAAAACAGGTAGGGGGAAGGTAACATATCCCGGTTAGAGGATTTCCTACCTATTTTCGTATATATGTATGTAAAAGGTTTTGCACAGATAAAGTGCATGGTTTTTGTATGGCATATCTGTGTGTGTTTTTTTGATACTCGAATTATTGCAACCTGAGAGTAAAAGGCACGAGTTGTGACTTTGGGTTTCGATCCCCTAAACCTCTGGAGGGGTAGTACGAATGGTTTAGTCGAATATCCTTTTAGGGAGGCTAACCTAAGCGGTATTACCAGGTAAATGGATACTCTCACTATAGTATAGTTAAGGTAGTTAATTTTCTGGTACTGGTAGTTGTCCGTTCGTGTTCTTTTGTAGGTAAGTGTCTAAACTTTGTCAAGTGTGACTGGATTTTCACTAGAAAAGCTGTATGGGCATGCAAAGGCTTTTCTCATTGATTATTGGCATTATACATCATTATCCATTATCATTGGCATGATTTGTATTCTCACTGACTTTGGTTGTGCATTGTTTTGCCTATCTTTGTGAAGTCATTATATCTGTATACTTTCAAGTATTATTTTCAAACATGACTGGGATCTTTCTCAAGGGGAAGCAATATGTGATGCTTACCCCCTACTGTACTCTTGTGAGTGCAGGTAACCCAGTTGTTGAGGACTAGGATTGGGGTCGTGGGCGTGGTACTTGCAAATTGTCAACATCCACCTCATTTGGTTTAGATCTTCTCTATGGGTCAGAGGCGGTGTCTCATTTTTATCCTCGTAGGTGGCACTCTCTATTGGCTACCCATGAGTCCAAATAGTTGACCAAATTACCTATGGCAGAATCACTCTGGAGCGGTTGGATTATCCTGGCATATTTGTCTATCTACTGTTTATGTATAAATTACTACTTACTTATGTAGTGTTTAGGGTTATCATCTTTTGAACTTATAACTCACTCGGGTTGGTACTTTAATATTTTAATCTAATGAGATATATTTAGTAATCTATTTCCGCTGTACTTTACTACTCTAATCCAACCCGGTTTCACAATTCTAAAGGGCTTAACTCATTTAAAGAGCTTGGGATTATAATACTCTAAGATAAGAGGTATTGTAGTTTTGAGATCTTTAAGACGGGTACCGCTGTGGCATTTTAGCGGCTTAGGGGCGTCACAGTCACCACATTGGAGTTCTTGGTTATTTAGTAATCTATTTCCGCTGTACTTTACTACTCTGATCCAACCCGGTTTCACAATTCTAAAGGGCTTAACTCATTTAAAGAGCTTGAGATTATAATACTCTAAAATAAGAGGTATTGTAGTCTTGAGATCTTTGAGACGGGTACCGCTGTGGCATTTTAGCGGCTCTGGGGCGTCACAGTCACCACATTGGAGTTCTTGGTTGTTGTCACTTTTTTCTTGTGCTTGGTTAGGTGGACAACTACCAATGATACATAATATATACTCAATGATGCATAATACAACGTTGCTTTCTTCCTTTATTGTCTCATTTACAGGTCACATGGATATGGTTAAGGTATTGTTTTGCGACAATGGCAGTAGAACACATCCGATGAAACCCGCGAGACACTAAAGTATGAAGGCGGCAAAGCATATGACAGGTGTACCGTATGTTAGGTGGACCATATGTTAGTAAACATATATTAACAGTGCTACGCTACCAAAAACAACGACTCTTCTTCCTTCGTTTTTCAGCGACGCTAACGGCAATTGATAGAGGTTTTACCTGAGTTTTCTTCCTCTTTTTGCGAACTCTCTAATGGTGTGCATGTTTGTGTTCGATTGAGCTTGGATAAAAAAATTCAAATTTGAAACCCTAGACCTTGCCACTGCCTCTCTGCCTCTCTGCCTCCCGCCATGTTTTAAGTCTGTTTTTTGGCCCCAATTTCAATTCCTCTGATTTTTTGCTTCGATTTTCACTTATAAAATCCTTCTGGTCTTAACCTCTATCTATCTGCACTCAATCTTTTCTAATCAAACATTTGGTCTTTTTCTGATTACATCTTAGGTTGTTGGGGAGCTCCATTAGATCGATTTTTCGCACAACGAAGGTGGGCCACATATTTTTATTTTTAGTTATCTTATATTGCTATGTTTGTATTTGGTTATTGGAATCCTTTTTGCACATTTTCTTTCTATTTTCTGACTTTGTGTTTTTCTTGGATGATTGTTAGAGGTAGAGGCAGGGATGAAGTTGGAGGTTATACTGAATAACCTCAAGGCTTTATGAGCGCAGGTGAAGCAAACTTCACACGTACAACACAAGATGAGGATCATGAGAGTAGGCTTGCTAGACCAGAAATTGATGTCATAGGAAATAATTATACTCGCAGAGAAAGAGGTCATGGAAGTTTGGTATGACAAGAGGATTCATTATCCTCCACTTTTGACTCTATGGGGGTAGGAATTAATAATTAAAATTATGGGAAAAACTATCCAATATTCTACCCCACATATGCCTTATTCGATTGAATCTAATAGTAATTCATGAGCACTATAAGGGGCACACTCTTCAAATGAATATGGCTTTGGGCAAAATCAACCACAATAGGCTCTTGATCCATATGGTTGACATATATGTTAACAATTACATGCAAAATTTGTCTAGAGAAGTATTTAGGGGTAATTATGATTCACAGTACGCCTACTCTACACTTGAGGATACTGAAGACAATGAACATTTTGAACCTTATAGAAGGTTTATGTGGTCCTAAGTACTTACGTAATTTACGATGCAATTTATAAAGTATAAAAAGTTGTACTATAAATAAAATTGAGGTATGTGTTCAATAAAATTTATGTAATTATTAATTAGTGAACAAATTTTATTTAATAATATTTATCTCTAATATGCATTATATTCAACTTATATCACATAAAACCTACGATATAGCATAAAATAGTCCAAATTTTTGCAAAGACTACCAAAAGTTGATTCCCCAAAAACTCATACCTAACAATTGCAATACGCACTGGAGCATCACCTAATCCTGTTTCTAGTGCTTCGTCTTAGGCCTTGGCCTCCGGCAAGGGCTGTTCACAATTTCCACTTGTTGGAGACAATCTATTGTCATTCCTAATCCGAGATTAAGAACTAATCATTGATTAAGGTGTGAATCACACTCTAATTATAGAATTAGCTTCTATAACCAGAATGTGACGTGGAAAATAAAGTAAATAAAGATAAACTCTTTAAATAAATTATACAACTGTTTACACCCAATTTTGAATTTAGGCCGAGACATACGACCAAGCCCAAGAAAGCTAATAGCCCAGCCCACTTCAAAGCATCGTTGAAGCAAGATGAGCCCACTAAGCAAGGCTCATAGCTAGAATTTAGAAGCCCATCAAGATACATCGCATGTTTTAAGGAAAGTAAGGAGTCCAATTAAGGCAAGGATCCTAATTAGATTTGGATGCGAATATGATAGTTTTGAAGATTACTTGGGCGTGAAGAATAAGCAAGCCAAGAGTTCAAGTTTGGATAGGACTGGGATTTCCTTGAAGGCCTAGGGTTTAACCACTATTTAAGGATGCTTTAACATAAAAAAGGCTCTCTCAACACACAAACAACAAAAAGCTTCTCTGAAAATTCTCAGATTTACTCAAGCCCTCTACTGCGATTAGTTCTTCAAGTTTCTTACGAATTTCATATTTTCTTTTAGCTATGCTAGAACTCAATTGTTTTAGTATTGACTTTCTTTATGTTTATTTGCTTTGATTTTAGTTTTTCATGCCTTTCAATGAGGTTTGTTGGTAGAACAACAATTGTAACTCGTTTTAGAGATAATCAGATTGAGCATACTTTTTAAATTGGAGTTCCATAGCTTTTTTCTATGTCCAACCACTCAACCACCCATCCATCGCATCTTTAATTTTGAGCATATTTTTATAGTCATGCCAAGTGCATAGAAGTTCTTGAGGATCAAGGCATAGAAAGTATCCAAACGAGATAGTTGTTCCTTGCTCGCTGCACAATTGTTTGATCGAAAGTTATTTTTCACGGCTTGGTACATAATTTATATATTTTGATCATCTTCTCATGACCACACAACATTCTGCATACCAGCAATCTGGCCGTGTAGTGGCATGCCCACACATTTACGCCAAGGACTACCAGTGTTAGCTAAAGCTTTCGGCACAATCTCGTCGCGAATTTGAGGTGAAACAACAACATATACTAATTCAAAGTAATATACACAACACAATAAACTTTTACTAAAATAAAACAAAGTTTAACAAACTTTACTATCCTAACTAAACACAAAAGTTCAACTTTAGGATTATATACTGCAAAGTTCACAACCTTCTTATTTCCTATCACCCAGATTACTAGTTCTTTGAACCAAATAATTTAGTTGAGGTGGCGTCACTCTTCGTATTCCCTGAAGCTACAAGGCCTACTACAGAACCTCGAGACTCAGCTTGTTCTGAATGACCTTCAAAAATAGACTCAGACTCAGGTGGTTGTTCTGGATCTTCACTTGGATCCTCCTTTTATGTGGATTCTCCATGTACGGGCAGTTGAGGTAATTCTACTCCTATTGGTGGCCAGGGTGGCCATTGACCTCCTTCATCTAGAATATGTTGAACTTGTTCTACATATTCTAGAAAGGCTAACTACCTCTAGATATAAGACATGAATATAAGGCATGCAAATTGCTCTTTGAATAATTGAATATTTATGAAGTTATCCTTGTTCATAAGGGTCAAAGTTACATTTTCAGTGTTTACTGCCCAATTAGATTTGGCGGAGCCACAACTTTCAATATCAATGGCCTCCAAGAAGCATGATAAAAATGAATAAGACAACATAATTTATAAATCAAAATGATATATCAAAACAATTGATTATCGAACATACCAGACTTCTTTACTCATCCGATCTTATTTCTTATATCTTTTATCTTATATTCATTTTTCTCGTATTTTATTTACTATTAAGAAAAATGACCAAATAAAGCAAATTGATCCGAAACACACTCTCACAGCAGCTAGCTAAAATCCTAAAGTCACTTTTACAAAAAGATTGGCAATACAATCAACCAAAGAAGTGCTAAAGAAAGCAAATTGATTTGACCTACGAAACATAGCTCTAATTCTCCTTATTCAGCCAAAATCCAAATGGTACCAACTTAAACTAAACCTAAAAATGACCTAACCCCAAATTGTTTTTTGTTTTTGTTAAGTTAAAACCCTAATAAAAACCTAGCTTAAACCCCCAAATTTAATCTTACATTAAATCCCTAAACTCGGCTCCTAATTAAATACAAAAAGAAGGAAAGGTAGGCAGACTCAACAAAAGCTTTAATAACTAAGGCTCGGATTCCTCGGGCAATATAAAGAAGGCATAAATTAAACTTAAAAAAAAAGAAAAAAAAAAAGGAAGATAAATACTTGCTTGTGCCTAAGATAAAGATTGAAAAAGAAGAATATAAGATTATTTGAATGCCTGGTTCACTTTTCAATGTTTTTTTTTATCAGTAGTAGTCTAGTAGATAATATGTTAAATAAACATATATTAAAATTTCATTCAAAAATTTCCTTGAAACTTGAAATTTAACTCCTTTCTGTTACTCTAAGCTTAAAACTAAAACTAAATAAGGTTGTGCAAAGTGGTATGCCTGGTTCACTTTTCAATGTTTTTTTTTTATCAGTAGTAGTCTAGTAGATAATATGTTAAATAAACATATATTGAAATTCCATTCAAAAATTTCCTTGAAACTTGAAATTTAACTCCTTGTCGTTACTCTAAGCTTAAAACTAAAACTAAAACTAAATAAGGTTGTGCAAAGTGGTGAGAGTGAGAGTAATTCAAGACGTGAATAGTGTTTTTGTGACCTGAATAGTGTTGAAAGTAAATAGTCATTTGTGTTGAAACTGCAGTGGTGCTAAGAGTCATAGTTAAGAGCAATATAGTTGTACCTAATTAAAATTAGTGTAAATTATTGTTAAGCCACATATTTTATACCGTTAAAATTTTAAGCCACTGTTATTACATCCTTTAGTTTGCAGCCACAAAGTTTGAGTTTTTTTTATTATTCAACCATTATTTAATTGTTTTAGTTTTAAGAATTTGACTTGTAATAGTATGAATTGAATTATTTATCTTACCCTTATCAACCAAAGTACAAAGCAAAGATAATGAAAACACGACCAAGCCATTCGAAATTTTTAATCTCCAAGGATTACATACAACAAACCCATTAGATTCACTATCTAACATCATATGCCCAGAATAATTCATATCAGCAGCTGCTAAAAGAGATATAATTGGTGAATGGTAGTGAGAAATCATCAAAGCCAGTATGAAAAAACTTTCTTAGCTGCCTGAGGCTTACTTGCACTTCTAAAGTGTAATTCTTTCATTTCTAAAATGTAATTCTTATTGAGTTAAGATTTAATTTTGGGTTTTTGTTGAGTTACACTTTGGTTTAATCTTTTTGTTCTAATATCATATGTGCAGAGTTACACTTTTTAATTTCGTAGAATTAAACTTTACTTAAATTTTTTTTCTAGGAATTTTTTGTTTCTATATTCTTATTGCTATTTTTTTTTTGTGTGCTTAAAAATGTATTTTGTGGCTTATTACTAATGAATATATTTTTTGTAGCTTAAAAATAAATAAATTTAAAGTTTGGGGTTTATAACTGAAAAATATAATAAATTGTGGCTTATTAATAAAGTACTCTTGAAATAAGCCTAATTTAGATTAAGCAATAATTTATAACTTAAATATTTATAAAATTTATACTAGTGGTTTAATTTTAATGAGATCTTTAACATAAGGTCAATATTGAATATATTTGGATTTATAATATTATTTCCCAATTTATAAATCATATATTTTCTCTCCACTAATGGTCTTTCAAGTTGTTTGATATTTTTTAATGTTTGAAGTGCATAAAAAATGTAAACTCAACACAATTTATTTTAGCATTATGATACAAATGATGAACAACATTTAAAGAAAATCATACCAACTTATATAAATACTAGAATGAGTACATACAATTAACAACAACATCCCCTAAAATATCTAAAAAACTAGAATGAGTACATAAAATTAACAACACCCAACAACAAAGTAATGTATCCACGACAATCTTCAGTTATTTCCACAGGTGGCCTCAGGCGAACACATGGGTTCATGTAAATATTCTTATACCCTACCTAATAACAGACATCTGGTTTGGCCAAACAATCGGGGCATGCTTGAATGCCCTTCTCGTAAGTGCATGGAACTGATCCTGGGTCTTTGGGTATTGGGAGGCCTAAGTCCCACTTGATACAATAGTGGCACAGTGGTTCGGGTCCCTCACATTCACATTGACAGAACTGCATTATTGGGTCACTTTGATCTAATCAATCGTACTCGAGAACGCCTCTCTACTACATTACGTGGACGATAACTTTCACCTCCATCTTATGGTTCAATGTCATAATGTGCTATAACTCGAGCCATCTTTTCCTCAACGTGGTTGATGTCATCATCCAATTTATCATGCACTTGCATTGCTACTTGTTCATACAAAAGGAAATAAACAAATACCTACATAGTGTCATAACCGACCTGACTGTAGTTCTTTTATTTAAACTAAGGCCACACTAGCATTCTTAAACCAACACTTAGGATCACCATTTAGCAGCAGGAAGTCCATTGGTTTTCCTCTCTCAAATGGTGGTTTGTAGGTGTGCTCCTTTTGCCACAAAGCATATCCATTTTCGACCTCTCACAGTTAGGTCTCATAATCAGTGTAGGTAGCTCCCTCAGTTGAGGGGTTGCTACTATGCTCATTCTGCCACAACTCACATCCATCTGCAACATTTTGTAGGTACCTCTCGTCGTTGAAGCTTGGTATAAAGTGCTTTAACACCCTAAAGCACCTCAGTAAAATAGTGATCAGTGATCGGACATAATTTTAAAACTATTTGACAAGACTCAACCAATCAAACACATTTTGGTTTGCACGACAGATTCACAACTCAAGAAAACACAGTCAGCAAGTATTTCAAATACATATGTGAGAAGTGAAAACCTAGCTACTTAACGATCCATCAAAATATGCATTCCAGTGCTAGCCACAACTAGTGGGAGGTGTGTGATACTAGATTAGATTCAGTTAATCATTTTGTGTGATGTGCAAGAGACTAGTCAAAACATCCACAAGTCTGTAGAAATTTGATGTTTAGTTAAATGCATGACATGGGTATTACCATGGACACAAGTATTGTAGAACCAGTTGAGAAGTCTTCATTGCATACTTAAATGATCCTAAGCTTGATCTAGAGCTTGTGTGCAGTTTAAATATAAATAGATTACAAGTCGTATTGTCAAGGAAATAGCCAATAGACATATTGGAACTAACAATCTCCCCTTTTGGCATTCCTTGAGAAACACCAACCCAATGTGCTAACATAACACTCCACCCACAAAGCCCAGTCTGCCTATACTTTGAGAGATACAAACACCTACAAGGAAGAACACAACAACATAAGATATCCAAATTTCTCCCTCTTTTAGTCATGAAAAGACAAAAGGAAAATATAAGAATTAATAAGCAGTATGTGTAATAACCAAGATATGCAATAATAATCAAATGAGCAATGTATTGCAAAGGTACGTCCAAGGGACACAAGTTTAAAGGAGCAACAGGTAGGGAAATACATGAAACAAAATATAGCATCCAAAAACACACTCCCCCTAAAACTCATCATCATCATAGGCATGCGCTATGGCTCGATAGTGAGCCTACATCCTGGCCTCAAATCATTATAGTATGTGTCTGGAAAAGGAGTAGAAGACACACCAACAGCTGGACAAGCAGGAGCAGGACCATCGTTAGTTGAGGTTGGCATGTCATTAGTTGGATCAGGTACAGGTTCATTCAAATTAGACTCGCATGCAGAGTAGGGGTCACCCTATTCGGTTTACAACCCGTCAAAATGAGGCTAGTCTGCAGTGGCAACAACCTGGGCAATTGCCTCGTTCAGCTGAGACATGAGGCTGGCAATGAAAGTGGCTTGGTTTTCCACTTGAGGCAGAAGAGTAGCGTTTCTCTCTTCCAAGAAAGGAGTAGTGCTAAGTTGTCGCTTCCAAGCAAATGTTTCATTAACTTGGACAGTAGTGGCATCATAGTCAACCATGGGCTGAGTAATGAAATCCAAGGAAGCTTCAGTCTTAACACCATGGCGAGCACACAAAAGCTGGATAAGCAATGGAAAAATCAACGTCCCCTTGTGAGCATGCCCATGACCAAATGTCTTGGCACGAATAAACTCAAAAATGATGAACCCAAAAGGAATGGGATCTCTGCAAAGAAGACTCATCATTAAGTGAATTTTATCCTCATATGGATGAGAATCATGGGACGTGGAAATTAGATTATGGCGAACAAAATCATAGAGACACCTGTGAAAAGTTTTGAATTCAGATTTCTCAACTAAAGACCCATCCTTCAATGGGACGGAAGAATCCATATAAGCTTCTGCCTGAAAATCACGCATGGTATACTAGGAAGAGGCTTGGAGATAGTGATTGTAGTCAGCCTGAGTGCAATGGGTAAGACCAAGGACACGGCAAATTTCACTGGGGTGGAAAAACACATCATAATTTTGCACAAACACATAGAAGCTAGTTCTAGCAATTCGAGTTGGAAAATTTGCATCAAATTCTTGCATAATGGTAAGATTATATTTGGGGATAAATTCGGAAGATCATTAAGAGTGGACAACTAATAATGACGCAAAATAGGATAAAACTCACTGAACAGTCAATGATTAAACTCTTCAAGGTAATAATGCCATTTAGAGACCGCTATCCGGCAACACACTTGTAGGAAAAACTGCTTGGCCCACTTGTTAGGAAAACGAATAGCACCCTTGATGAAATTAGATGCATTGCAGTCCTCCTTCTTGGACTTGGAGCGGCAGCTGCGACTCGAAATGATGTTGGAGTCGAAATGTTCATATTTAGACCCTTGGTTTAAAACACAAAACCTTCTTTAAACTTGAAATACAAAACACAAAGAAGGGAGATAAAATAGAGTATGTTACAAACCCATGTATAATAGGGTCCTCTTCCTCATCACTTGAATATTTGGTGGTGGCAGGTGAGGGTAGGTCCATACTAGAAGATCTATTCTACTAACTATTCTCCCTTCCTCCTGAATCCGACTGCTCCATGTAGCTCCTCATAATTTAATATCATAATCTACACTAGTAAGACTGTGTAGGGGCTGAGTATCACCAATTCTGGCTGATCACATGCTCAACTAGTCCAAAACGTCGCACACATAATTCAAAATAGCTTTGTGCATTAAATTAGGTTTTTAATTAATCAAAAAAGTTAGCCAAACTGTCTCAAGCACAAATAGGATATGGAGAATGCATTAAGATAGTTTTAAAGTGCTTTAAATATCATTTATACTAACATTCAGCAAGCAATACCATTCTTTGTTAATGGAGGTATGAACAGCTAACAATCGGATGTTAACCAACAACCATCAAGCTCAGGTTGGTCTCGACTTATATACACATATAAGAGATATCATGTACGTTATATAGTAAAATTATGAAATGCAATGTGTACCTTTTTCCTACATGGTATTACTCAACCAGTCAGATAAAATAACAATGGACTTATCCCATAATTTGTAACTTAATTACCCCTATCCTCCCCAACTTATTGGGTTTCTTCCTTTTCTTCATGCACGTGGGTGAGCTCCATGGGCCTTTTACTCTCACTCTCAATTTTTCCATAGATCATTCTCACTTTTAATTCTTAAATGCTCTTTCTCACAAATCTAATCCACTCTTTGGCAAATAAGGCCTTTTACAATGGTATCCCTATATACCTAAACCTTACACATTATTTTGTGTATCAAAAAGTGATTTTTTGAAATTATAGGTATCAAGTTCACAATGGTGTTGAGTGCCAAAATATGTATCAAACTTTGGAAACTTATTTACTCAATCTTAAAATTAATTAATTACCCATTAATTTAAAGTTTACAATCTTTAATAATCCTAAACCTTATATCATGGTTAATAATTAATTTTTCTATTCGAAATGATACCAATTTTAATAGATTAATATTAAATTAAAACAATGTGAAACGTTAAACATCTTTAAATTCAAGTAAAAAACACAAGGTACACATTAAAAATTGACACAAATTCCTTTTATTTCAGAATCCGAGCAACGACAAAAAGAAAATAAATTCATCATGCAAGCCTTAACCAAATCTCAAACCAAGATGTAAAATTAGACAATAACAAAAACACACTTAAAAATAAACAACGACTCATACAACAACACCCAACAACATAGCCACAATTAATTGGTCTTATTTTCTTGGTAGCATAAATCCATGTGTGTCAGTCTTACTAGTCATTTTGGTGCTTTGAAGGCCATTTAGAGATGAATCCATGTAAAGCTTTGTTGATATTTGCATCCAACTCACATTCTTCACATGGTAATGGTTTGGGAGGCTTGTGTAAGCATGAAACTGGGGCTTCTAGCTCAGGCAAGTGGGTGAGCCATTGGTATTACCATTTGGATGATTGGCCAAGTCCTTAGGCTCCAAACTCATGCAGAAGTCACATTTTTGGATCAGGATATCCTCCACACACTTGTACAAGCTCTAGTTTGGTTTAGGTGCCTCTTTATTCAAGAAAAAGTATCATAGTGGTGCAATGGGGTTGTTGGGAGGAGACACTTACATCTTTGTAGAGAGGAATAAGCCATTTCTAACAATTGGTGTAGATGTGCTATACTACAAGCTTAAACCTTGTTATTTATAGGAAAACTAGAGCATGATTTGCTCATTAGATGCCCAGATTTTTTTGGGATGGTAAATTTCACCCATGTGATGAAACAGTTGCATGCATTGGTGAGAGTATGTAATCAATGTATGAAATCTTGTCATGTATTGAGTGAATTATTACAATGACATGTGAGTGGTCATTGAATCACGTGTTATTATCAGTGTATTGTTGTCAATTATGTCATGTCAAGTCACAAAAAACTAATCAATGCCTTTATTTCATTTCACGAACTAAAAACTGACAAAACACACCTAAATAAACATAATTAAACTTGGCTTTACACACATTATTAAACACAAGGAGAGTAATTTCGATTTCGTCAGAAATTTTGAAGGAAATTTTGACGGAAATTTTGACCAAATTTTGATTTTGCTAGAGTTTAGACAAAAACAACAGAAATTTCTATCCAATGACAGAAATTTTGAATGAAACTTTACAATATGCTTATTTAATATATTATCTACTACATGTATAAAAACATTGAAGGAATCCAATCATATTGTAGGAATCCAATCATATTGTAGGTTTCATGTGATATTAATTGAATATAATGCACGCTGGAGGCAAATTCAATTAACAAAATGCTATCCTAATTAATAAATTATAATTACATAAATAATACCTCAAATTTAAAAATTATGCTTCAATAATAAATCATGAATTATATAATCTATACAATAAATCATATGGTTCCTATATACTATATAATCTATATTGTATATTTTTTGGGATATGATGTAATATAACTTATAAGATATTAAGGTTTAAGTCCTTTAGGATATTTTTAATTATTATCTTTATATAGAAATTTACTAGAATTTAAGATTTAAAAACAACACTAAATAAAAGTCCAAATCCAAAAAGCTAAACCAAACTCCAAAAAAAACCTCAAATCGTTTTTTTTTTTTTTATATTTCCAATTGCCCACCTAACCTCAATCAACCTAAAAGGCTAAACCCTTTTTTTATTATTATTATTTTCCTTCCTTTTTCCTCAAGCCTTTCTCTTTTTTCTTCTTTCCTTTCCACTTTGACTTTCCTTCCTTTTTGGTTGTTTACCCGTGCCTCTCTCTTCCCCATTTCCCCAAATTTCTCACCTTTCTTTTTCACTCTTTAGTCTTGCAGACCTTCTCTTCTCAATCTAAAGCCACCTCTCTCTTCTCTCTCCTCCCTCCCCAATCACCTCTCTCTTCATCCTCATCCTCATCTCTCTTGATCTTCCACCTACAAACGCAGCCTAGCTTGCCATAGCTCCTAGCCCCACTGTCGCTCCCTGCCACCGAAACCCACAGCCTCCTCTCCTCCTCTTTCCCTCCCTCCCCAATCTCAGCTTTTCCCAAAACCCAATCTCCTTTATTTCTCCCTTGATCTCCTAAAAATCTAAACAAAACCCAAAAATGCCAACCCTAAACCCATAAATTTCATCTGGGCAGAGAGTTTGGTATGAAATTTTATGAAATTTCTCCAAAATTTCGCCAGCCTATACCGAAATTTTACCATATCACCACAAGTTTTCTATGAAGATTTCACTCGAAATTTCGGCTAAATTTCTGAAATTCAACTGAGAAATAGCTGGAATGATGATTTCGTATCGGGACCCTTCAAAAAAGATAATTTCACCGAAATTTCGTCAAAAATACCAAAATTACACTTCTTGCCTGTACCAAAATAATTCTACACTCTATGAGGGTAAATGGAGCAAAATAGGGAAATATCCTTTAAATTCGGACAATGAAGTACTAAAACAAACATAAAAATTACTAAAAATGAAAAATTGGGCTAAGGGTAAATTTGTCAAACAAATAAAGCCCAAAACACGGCTAAATTTCTGAAATTCAACTGAGAAATAGCTAGAATGATGATTTCGTATCGGGACCCTTCAAAAAAGATAATTTCACCGAAATTTCGTCAAAATTACCAAAATTACACTTCTTGCCTGTACCAAAATAATTCTACACTCTAGGAGGGTAAATGGAGCAAAATAGGGAAATATCCTTTAAATCCGGACAATGAAGTACTAAAACAAACATAAAAATTACTAAAAAAGTAAAATTGGGCTAAGGGTAAATTTGTCAAACAAATAAAGCCCAAAATAAATGGGCTGTAAATTTGTGACCTATTCTAAAAATCAAGTTCATTAGTTAGTAGCCAAACCCAATAATTATGAGAGATACTAGTTTTCTAAAAAAATATTGAAACTAGGTATTTAATCCTAAATATCTAATTAGACTATTACTTAAATAGTTAAATTATAACTATAATACTTAATCTTGACAAAAAAAAAAACATAATAAGTTAATAGTTATAGGGTTTATTATTTAGACTTTAGGTCCAACTTAATCTTGACAAAAAAAAAAAACATAATAAGTTAATAGTTATAGGGTTTATTATTTAGACTTTAGGTCCTAGGGTATAATATATATAATTGTAAAGGATTAAAGAGTTTATGTAAATTATAAAAATGAATTTTATCAAATTATCAATTAATTTAATTATATATTTAAAAGTATTTAATATATTATATAGAATATTAGAAAACTAAAAAAACTTTAAAAAGTGATATAAATATAAATTATAAGATATATATTTTTTATTAATATATTATATATGGCATGTCCAGTCCGGTCTACTGGTGGTGTGGTACGTGTTTTGAGACTGGTTCAAAATCGAAATTAACCGGTTTGGTATGCATACAGAATGTTTGGCCTTGGTCTTCGATCGGTCCAGTGTTATTAGGTGTCGGTATGGCCGGTCTCGGTTCTATTTTCGATCCTCCGGTCAAACCGCCTACCCTCTACTCGCGCCTACTGAAAGCTAATTAAAATATTTGTTGTTGGTTTTTTTTTTGGAAACATATTTTGGAGGTATGTTTATTTATATAATTTGGATATTGTATTCTTTGTAATATAATGTTTGTTATATAATTTATTTGGATTTTGTATTATTTGTAATAAGATTTGTTTGCATTATAACATGAATTTTGTTTGATACAATGTGTTTTTATAGAGTAAAATATTGTGAATTTTGTAAATTATTACAGGCTTAGACTATTTAAAATTGGCTTGGCCCATACTTATGGGCCGGACAAGGCTAAGGTTTTCTATCTTGTTAGGCCAGCCCGACACGAGCTTATTATGGGCTAGCCTGTTTATATTAATTTGTCAATTATTTTTAAAAAATTTAAAGACTAACTTTTAGTTTCATAAATAAAATATATTTCCAAAAACCAATTATATATTCAATTATAATTATAATTGAGTTAGGCCGGCCTGAGCACAATACAAAGCACAAATGGGTGGCCTGACCCGACCTAACCCATTGTACACCTATACTCAGGGCATGTTCATGTCAAGCCTAGGTTTTAGTAATACAGGCTGGCACGAATAATGAATGTTTTTAAATTGAGCCTAAATTGCATTATATTTTATCTTTTAAGGAACCAAGCTCTAATTCGACTACAGAAAAAAAAGGTGCTATATATTTTCTTTGCAATATAAGCAAGGAATGTAATTTGGATTTCGACAGAAATTTCGACCAAATTTCGATTTCCCTAGGGTTTCGACAAAAACGACAGAAATTGATATCAAACGATGAAAATTTTATATGAAACTTTACCATATGCATATTTAACATATTATCTACTATATTTATAAAAAAAATATTGAAGGAACTATATCATATTATAGGTTTCATGTGATATAAGGTGAATATAATGCGCGCTGGAGACAAATTCTATTAAAAAAATGCTTCACTAATTAATAATTACTTAAAAAGCAGCTCAAATTTACAAATTATACTACAATAACTCATAACTATTCAATATCACAAAGAATTTCTAGTAGGTCCCATATTTTCACTATCTTCATTATCATCCTGTCTAGAGTAGGTGTATTGGGAAAAATAATCATATAATGATGACTCTCCAGCATAATTTTCCATATAATTGCCAATATGGCGACCATATGGATTAGGAGGTGCTACTTGTGGTGGAATTTGCCGATATGAAGAGTTTGACTCTTATTGTGCCCATGAGCTACTGCCAAACTCACCTGAGTAAAAAGGATATGATGGGTAGATTGGAGGGTTTGGTCTATAAGTGCAATTATCATCTCCTACCCCCATAGAGCCAAAATATGTAGATAATGAATCCTTTTCTTCTGGTACTAGATTCACATTACCTCTTCTTCTGCAACTATAGTCCCTTTCTAGGACACCACTTGGTCCGGCACGCCTGCTCGGACGATCCTCATCTTGTGCTGCATGAGTGTAGTTTGCTTCGCCAGAAAATGAGCTAACAAACTCTTGAGGATCTCTAGTATAATCTTCATATCCACCACCACCACTACCCTCGCCACCACTTATATTTCCACTGTTGGTAGGGCTGTCTGATTCTGTGTTAGAGTGATTTCATCGAGAAGGATTAGCGCCCTGGTTATGATTTGGACTTCGCATAAGGTCATCAAAACTATTGGTCCTATCAGGGCTCACCTCCTCATTAATAACTCTTTCCACATTTATACCTTCTACGCGGGCTTGAGCTGCAATTTGAGGATCTGGATTGCCTGTATCATCATCTAGATGGGAGGGCCTGATCCACTGGTAAAGTTGGTCTCCCTCTATATCATTATTCACCGTGAGATTTTCAAATAAATCCAACAGATCATATTCGTTGACGCAATCTTGTTCTGCTTGTCTATCTCGAAGGTGAAGCTTCATATTATAGTAGCAATAGACTATTTTTTGTAATCTACTATATGAGAGCCTGTTCCTTTGCTTAGTGTGTATAAGAGCGAAAGTGGTCCAAATTCTTTCACAAGCAGATGAAGATGACGTTTGTGAAAGAACTTTGATGGCCAATTTTCTGACAGTAGGCGCATTGCTCATATACATGATCCACCATTCACTTGAATTGAAAAATTTCTTTATGTAAGTTAAAGTTTAAATTGTTTAACTATAGAAATAAATAATTAAGTTGATCTCAAAGAATATAATTATACTTACTAGGAGACATATTTTCTCTAGCCGCAATTACAGTTCGCTCTCCAAATATTCTCCGCGCTTCTTTGAAGTATGTTAGCTAGATAAAAATCACACAATATCAATCAAATATGCAATTATAGGAATGGGGGCAACCAAATTCTATAAAAGTATTATGGCAACATGTTTTTTTTACCGCATTTCCAAAGTTGGCAGCTTTAGTTGATGTAGGATCCAATCTTTGATAGACGTTGTGCACAGCTCAAATAAGTTGACCATCATTCCCAACATCTTCTCTATATTGGTAACGAGGATTCAAATAATGGGCTGCATCAAGTAAATTATAAATATAGACATACATAATTAGTAAACTTATACATTGCTTAAGTTGTTAGATCAGTATAAAAGAATATAACTTAAATAACAAAAAGATTATACGGGTTATCTGACTAAACTTCAGGTGGGAGCAATTAAGACTCAGAAAGCATAATAACGTAATATACCTGGATTTTATATTTTTTCCTACGCCCTCCGATTCCACACTTCTGCTTCTCTGAAATGAT